>SSNP01000103.1:1548465-1584906 GCA_006937955.1 Pachypanchax playfairii
GGTAGCAGAGGAAAGCCAAGTGTTTAAAGAGAGTAACCTGCTGAATGTATTTATTCCTCTGCTGATGGTTGGAGTGGGGCCAGAAATAAAAACAGATAGGGGTTTGTCTTTTAAAAGGTTAAAAAGATGAATAAAATCCTGCTTTAAGAGCTCAGACTGCTGTTTACGAATGTCATTAGTACCACCATGAATTATGACTTTACTCACGGATGGGTGACGTTGGATGGAGTCCAGAATCTGTTCGGAAATGTCCTTTATTGTAGCTCCAGGGAAACAAAGGGTGACAGCTCCTCGCACCCTAATGTTCCGGATAATAGAATCTCCAATGATGAGAGTGCTGGGTGGATGGTGTGCAGGCTGATGCTGAAGATTCTGAGCAGAAGACCCCTCATTGTCCAGGACCGGCTGGATGTTGGGCAGCTTGGCATCCACAGGACTGTAGCGGTGTTTAGAGGGCGCCGAGGGCTCATTCCGTGGATTCGGGGTGTAATAGAGCACGCCTCGGCGGGTCCCAGCTGTAGTCCTGAGTTTGGCGCGACGTGGGTGACTACCGGAGTCCGACTGCTGCTCTGGCTGTTGGGAGGGGATGGGCGGCGGTCCTGTAGAAATGATCGTCTTCGGCGCGGTCGGAGGGACGGTCAGAGGAGGGAAGTCGTCTCCCAGGGCGCCGAAACGGTTCGATAGTGGTAGGTCGGGTGGAGGAGAATGGTGGCAGCCGCTCCGGGCACCCCCACCGCGACCAGGCCCGACCGTCGACCACGTACCTTGGGGCACCGGAGTGGAGCTGAGGGGGGCTTTTGGCTTAGCCCCCTGCTGGAACCAATGCTCATCCTCTGCCGTAGATGTTGTACCTCCGCCGGCGTTCGTCTGTCCGAGTCCGCCTGGAGACCCATCAATGGATTTCCCTTCCGGTGCTTCTCCGGGCTGGCAGGGGATTGTGTCGGCCAGCTGGGCACTGGTAGCAGCAGCGAAAGTTTGGCCGAAAATGATGTCCACGTCGCGCTCATGGTCCTGGATCAGATGTAAATTGGAGATCCTCTGCTCCAATTCCTTGATTTTCTTAGTTAGCCTGACACAACCATCACACCCGGAGCTGCATGTGAGTGGAGGCATGGTGAAAGTAACAGCAGTCCGTGCTTTGATTAAAAACGTGTCCGATAAAAGATAAGTCGCTAAAAGTTCATAAAACAGTTAAACTAGTCAAAAGAAAAGTTAAAAATAATTTAAAAGAATTAAAAACCAGTTAAAACCGTGTCAAAGAGTCTCATTTACACTGGACACGTCAGCTTCCCAAACACGTAAGCTGTCAAACAGCTGTCATCAGTCAATTCCATAAATTCTACACTAGTTTGCAATAAATCTCTCTGAACAACAAGATCACTACCCAGCTGTTTCACAGGCTCTGAATCTCTCTTCCTCATTCACCGTCTGTCTCTTCCTGAGTGTCTGGCTCCTCCCCCGATCCACATGGCTTATAACACGGTAAATAATAAGTGATCTCACCCAGAGAAGTGCACCACTGCCCCCTCCTGGATCATATGACTAAATACAGCCTGTAATGAGTTCAAATTCAGTGAGCAGCTGCCCCAGAATGCTTTGCAGGATTTAAGCTAATAAAAGCTCAAGACATCTATGGCACTGAGCGTTTGGATTCAGTTTGACATCTATAGGCGTCTATGGCACTGAATGAGTTAACTGTTGTTTGTTTATCTTTCTATAGACATGACGACTGGCCCAAATCCAACAGTATTTGTCTGTATCGCTTTCCTGTCAGCTCAGACCCCAGTCAGCTAAGGCAGAAATTCGCCCATCCTGAGCCGGGTTCTTCTTGTTAAAAGGGAGTCGTTCCTTTCCACTGTTGCCAATTGTGCTTGCTCAGGATGGGGAATTACGCTGAATTAACAATTCAACCCAATTGGCTGGTTCCTTAGATATGAATTGTTTTTACTAATTGGTTGATTTTTCTGTAAAGTGCCTTGAAATTACTTTGTTATGAACTAGCGCTTTATAAATAAATAAACGTGAACTCGAAACTTGAAATTAGAATTGATATTATAAACTTTCATGCTAAAGGAAATGCAGCACAACAACCTATACACAAGTCAGTGTGTTTAAAGTGTATTGTTCACAAAAGAAATGTTGAATCTCCTACTTCAAAGGAGTATTTCTGGAGTTTAAAACACTTAACAGTGGAAACTATACTTCTTAGTCTTATAATATTAATCTGATATATAAAATTCCCCAGCAAAAAGGAATTGCCACACACCTGTCCTACTGTTTTCTGGGTCAAAATGACCCAAACACAAGGGTTAAATACAAAACAAACACAATCAAAAAAATAAATGTCCAATTGGTTACATATACAGTGGGGCAAAAAAGTATTTAGTCAGCCACCAATTGTGTAAGTTCTCCCACTTAAAAAGATCAGAGAGGCCTGTAATTTTCATCATATGTATACCTCAACTATGAGAGACAAAATGAGGAAATAAAATCCAGAAAATCACATTGTCTGATTTTTAAAGAATTTATTTGCAAATTATGGTGGTAAATAAGTATTTGGTCAATAACAAAAGTTAATCTCAATACTTTGTTATATTGCCTTTGTTGGCAATGACAGAGGTCAAACGTTTTCTGTAAGTCTTCACAAGGTTTTCACACACTGTTGCTGGTATTTTGGCCCATTCCTCCATGCAGATCTCCTCTAGAGCAGTGATGTTTTGGGGCTGACGCTGGGCAACACGGACTTTCAACTCCCTCCAGAGATTTTCTATGGGGTTGAGATCTGGAGACTGGCTAGGCCACTCCAGGACCTTGAAATGCTTCTTACGAAGCCACTCCTTCGTTGCCCGGGCGGTGTGTTTGGGATCATTGTCATGCTGAAAGACCCAGCCACGTCTCATTTTCAATGCCCTTGCTGATGGAAGGAGGTTTTCACTCAAAATCTTACGATACATGGCCCCATTCATTCTTTCCTTTACACGGATCAGTCGTCCTGGTCCCCTTGCAGAAAAACAGCCCCAAAGCATGATGTTTCCACCCCCATGCTTTACAGTAGGTATGGTGTTCTTTGGATCCAACTCAGCATTCTTTCCCCTCCAAACACGACAAGTTGAGTTTCT
Organism: Pachypanchax playfairii; assembly: GCA_006937955.1. Taxonomy (NCBI): domain Eukaryota; kingdom Metazoa; phylum Chordata; class Actinopteri; order Cyprinodontiformes; family Aplocheilidae; genus Pachypanchax; species Pachypanchax playfairii. Next base: position 1,551,585 of record SSNP01000103.1, read on the forward strand.
ACCAAAAAGTTCTATTTTGGTTTCATCTGACCATATGATGTTCTCCCAATCCTCTTCTGGATCATCCAAATGCTCTCTAGCAAACCGCAGACGGGCCTGGACGTGTCCTGGCTTCAGCAGGGGGACACGTCTGGCACTGCAGGATTTGAGTCCCTGGCGGCGTAGTGTGTTACTGATGGTAGCCTTTGTTACTTTGGTCCCAGCTCTCTGCAGGTCATTCACTAGGTCCCTCCGTGTGGTTCTGGGATTTTTGCTCACCGTTCTTGTGATCATTTTGACCCCACGGGGTGAGATCTTGCGTGGAGCCCCAGATCGAGGGAGATTATCAGTGGTCTTGTATGTCTTCCATTTTCTAATAATTGCTCCCACAGTTGATTTCTTCACACCAAGCTGCTTACCTATTGCAGATTCAGTCTTCCCAGCCTGGTGAAGGTCTACAATTTTGTTTCTGGTGTCCTTTGACAGCTCTTTGGTCTTGGCCATAGTGGAGTTTGGAGCGTGACTGTTTGAGGTTGTGGACAGGTGTCTTTTATACTGATAACGAGTTCACACAGGTGCCATTAATACAGGTAACGAGTGGAGGACCGAGGAGNCTCTTAAAGAAGTTACAGGTCTGTGAAAGCCAGAAATCTTACTTGTTTGTAGGTGACCAAATACTTATTTTCCACCATAATTTGCAAATAAATTCTTTAAAAATCAGACAATGTGATTTTCTGGATTTTTTTTCCTCATTTTGTCTCTCATAGTTGAGGTATACCTATGATGAAAATTACAGGCCTCTCTGATCTTTTTAAGTGGGAGAACTTACACAATTGGTGGCTGACTAAATACTTTTTTGCCCCACTGTAGTTTCATGTGAATGACAGCAGAGGTGATCAAATGTACCCCATGTAAGTGTTGTGTTATCAGGCTGTAGCCGCAGTAGACATCGTGCTGTGAGGCAGCTTTCCTGCTCATATCGAATGACTGTAGCTCCATGCAGCAGAAACTGATGAACATCTGGCTGCAGTGACAAAACATACCTTCAAAAAAAGGAAAGAGAAAAGAAAGAAAGAATAATGAAACGATGATACCATGTTTGTAAAAATGCAAGAGTGTTCATGCTTTTGGAGCTTCTGTCCTACCAGGGAATGAGCTCTGTGCCATGACTAAAAGCTCTGTGTGTCTCTTCAGTTCCCTGAAAGTCCACATCTTTCACAGTAGGTTCAATCGACAGGTCGCCATCTGAGTCTGACAAGTCCCCAACCAGGAATCTAGACACAGAAATAAGGATCCATAAGTTTCTACATTTAATTTTAACTGCTTGTTAATAATAATAATGATAGTAGTAGTAGTAAAAACAACAAGAACAATCACAACAACAAAAATAACAATAACTAAAATAATAATAATCTACAATGAGTAAATTTATATTTTTCAGTGTTGATAAACTGGACAGAGGCAAAGATGTCATTTTGCACCGTCTGGTTTTCTGACCACCAACATTCATAATACTCAAGGCAGTTGACATGTCTTGCGCATTGACACAATGGCAGATGGATTAAAATAGAGCTGGATGTGGTAAGATTGTTATTTATAGAATGTTATAGGATGTGCAGTCACATATAATAAATTATTTGCACGCACTGCATCTGTGTTAAAGAACAAGAATGAATCCTGCAACAATGAGATGAGCAATGACGCAATGAGCAAATGTCTTTTCTTGTTTAATAAGTCCTAGCTCAAACTGCAGCTGAATTTATGTTTATTTGATCAAACTCCTGCAAAGTCTTACAGAACACAGTTTTTTTTCTGGCATTGTTCTTAAATAAATAGGATCTATTACAAAGAAAGACAATAAAGAAGATGTAGAGGAAGAATGAGAAAGAAACAGAGCACAAAGAAGTTTTGGCAGTTGTCTGAAGTTAAAAGGCACAAAATATCCAAAAAGCAGTAAAAGAAGCAATAAACTGCTTTGGATGAGGTGATATTTTTCTGTGATAGTCCAGCAGAGCTCTTAACCAGAGCTTCAAAATGAAACAGTAAACCAGTGAGAGAAAATGGTCTACTTGATACAACTATAACAAATTTCAAAGCTGCAATTAAATTAGCTTTCTGTACTTTCCAAATCCCAGTTTGTGTTAGTAGCTACCTGCCACCAGTGAAATGAGACGTTCCAGAGCTTTGTTCCTTCCTGACCTGACAGGAAGCAACCCTGTTATATTTTTTCTTCACGACATGGGCTTTTATGTGCAACATCCGTCCATCTCAATAACAGACTGCAGATGTGTTCCTCTACCTTTTTTTGTTGTGCTGATGTTTCAGTTCAGTTGGTCTGGTAGGTGAACAACTAAATATGAAATATATTTGCAATAAAATGGAATATAAAACAATTTATTTAGTATTTGTACTAAATTGGTGAATCACTTATAAATAACTAATTAGATATTTGCTGTTTTAATTACATAACATTGCTCTAAATCCAATATGTGATTTTAAACAAATCTAAATTTCTCAAAAACTAAATTGTGTTGCTTCTAAAGTGCTTTAAATACTGTTCAAAATGCCAATAACTATAAAATGTCTCATTTAAATCACAAGATATGCTGTAATTACACATCCACACAAATGATTTTTCTATTCAAAAGTGACTGATCATGACAATTATAGCCAGGAAGGCAGTACTTACTGCTGACTGCAGTAACAAGACAACAGGACCCCATGATCCACACAACAAAACCCTTGTGAACATTCCAAGAAATTTTGGAAACTCCTTGTTATCAAAAACTGCAGCCCTGTGAGATACAGCTTTTAAAGGTACGCAGATCATGATCAACTTTAATGGGCTTTAGATTATCTGACAGAAAACAATTATAGTATTCTAGTATATCTTAAACTAACAAACGTGAGATCTAAAGTCTGGTATCAAAAGATGCACAGTGTTCGTTGATAGGAAAACAAAAAACAAAGAGAAGATTAAAGAGGCCATTCCATTAAAAACATTTTTTCTAAGGGTTTTTTTAAATATTTTAGCTCCGTAGCTGTTCTTACCTTCATAGTGGGTGTGAAAACAGGTCAACAACTTCTCTTTCAGTTTTTATCTCTCAAACTACGCAGGTGGCGATAACACCCGATTTCTCCCAAGTTCAAATGGCGTGTATTTGTTTCGTCACAACTCCTTTGCTCATTCGTGTTCATCAGCTCCTGCAGTTGAGACCATGTCTAGAAGGCTACTAGCTAATAACTGTAGCATAAAGACGCATCAAACCAGAAGAAACTAGTGCAATGTTACCATGCACAGTGGGGAAGGAAACAGTATGCCATGCTCTCATAGGCTAGTTTCCAGGCCAATCTGAGTCCAGCAAATTCCCATAATGAATATTAATGAATTACAGCATGAAGCCAGATGAATTTTCACGCAGTGTTTCCTTTTATATATAAAATTTTTCATATTACAGGTTAATACTTCAGGAATAACCGCAAAGTCATGACATTTGTGTGAAATTGCCTCTTTAAGTATCACACAAATAAAAGAAAAGAAAAAAGCTACTAACTGATTGCGGCAGCGGTCCCTTAAGGAGTTGCATCTTAATGCAAGAGACGAGCAAGTAGAAGAGGGACTGGTTGATGCTTCATCTAGATCCTCAGACTCCAAACTACGATTGCAAGACCTGAGAAACATAGAGAGGAAAGTCTGATTAATTGCGTGAATTGCACGAAGAACAAAAAACAAAAAGACCTTATAAAAAATATTGTTTTACCTGATAATCTGCAGGATGTTACTGACTGTAGCTTCCTTCTCTGGGACATGCAGCCCATCTGGACCACACCGCGACAAAAAATTGTGCTGACCGCTGTAGTCTGACACAAACTAGAGACAGATCAAACAGTTGGAGTTACTTAATTGGGAATTTAAACAGATTATAACTGTGCAAGTTTGCTGTACCTCAATTGAATCATCTGCGATATCTGGAGATTGTTTGAAGCTTATTATGCTTGCTGTGCCATCTAATGCTTCACTTAACTCCTTAAGGAAAACCCCACAGAATGGCACCACCTGTAGAGTAAAAGAAAGGAAAAAGTCACAAGTATTATTATATAGATTTTTAAAATTATCTGCAGTGCCACACACCCACCTTGCATCCTGGGATATTGAGTGCTCTAGTCACAACTTTCTTGTATTCAGAGGAGGTTTCATGCTGAGCCATGGCATCCTTTAACCGTCTCATGGTCTCAATATCTGACTGGTCCATGAATTGCCACATCTTCAGGACTTTACGAGACCTGCAGGATGTGAACATTCTCTTAGTAAAAAATGCATAAATTTCTTAAAAAATAATGGTAACTACACAGAAAAATAATTGCGTTGTGTGTTTCTTCAAACCTTAGTCCAGCCAGGAACTCCATGACACCATTGTAGTTTCCCATGTTCCAACAGCACTTAGCAACATGGACGAGATACGAAAAAACATCTCTCTTCTCCTCCATGGACCCTGCTGTCAGGACCAGCCATGTCACCCAGGAGCTCACCTGTATATTTATATATGTATATATATCATTATCAGTGGTGAGCAATATGACTATGTTCAATCAGGTGTTGCTCCATTGCAAAAATTGCACAAACTGGTTAAAATTTCTTTGAGCGGTAAAGTGGTTACAGATTATACAGATTACTGAGGCAAATCGTCAGCAGTTAGTATTAAATTCTTAAAAATAATTTACTATTAAAACTGCATTCAGTGACAGTGATTTTAAAAACTACAGGTAAGCTGCATTTTCGCAAATGGAAAATGGAAGCACAAATGCACTTGGGAGTTTAAAGCCTACAGAGAGAACCAATTCTGTAGTAGGATTGGACTTTAAATGTTATTAAAGTATTGAGGGAAAGCTTTGTAAAAAGGTCTTCTAATTTGCACAGCGTGAGGAAGGAAAGTCATACAATGAGTAAACGTGGATCTAACAACTCATTTATATCCATGTGCTATGTTACAGCTAATGCAAAATTGGCTGACTTTGGAGTAAATGGTAAATGTCCTGTATTTGTATAGCAATTTTCTAGTCATTCAGACCACTCAAATTGCTTTCACACTTCAATTTTACATTAACCTTTTCACACAACCCGATATGTAAATCGGGGGGAGAAGGGAGGGGCTAACATTCATAGAACTCCATGTGCAAATCAGGGGGCAACATGGGGTTCAGTGTCTCGCCCAAGGACAATTCGACATGGGGTGGTGGAAGCTGGGATCGATCCACCAGTAATATTTGCATTTATTTTTACACTTCTTATGAGAGGTGCCTTTATTTTGATACCGTATTTTTTTTACAAAACAGTCGTGCAGCTGCTTAAATACAGCGGGGAAAATAAGTATTGAACACGTCAACATTTCTCTCAAAAAACATATTTCTAATCGAGCTATTTACATGAAATTTTCACCAGATGTCGGCATCAACCCAAGTAATGCACACATAGAAAGAAATCCAAACATTTATGTCCATAAATTAAGTTATGTGTAATAAAGTGAAATGGCACAGGGAATAAGTATTGAACACGCTTACTGAAATTTATTTAATACTTAGTGCAAAAACCTTTGTTGGTGATTACAGCCTCAAGACGCCTCCTGTATGGAGAAACGAGTCGAATACATTGCTCAGGTGTGATTTTGGCCCATTCATCCACACAAACTGCCTTCAAATCTTCAAGGTTCCGGGGGTCTCTTCTGTGAACCCGGATCTTCAGTTCTTTCCAAAGATTTTCAATTGAATTCAAGTCTGGTGATTGACTGGGCCATTCTAGCAGCTTTATTTTCTTTTTCTACTACCAGTTGAGTGTTACCTTGGCTGTGTGCTTGGGATCGTTGTCTTGCTGAAAGATTCACCCTCTTTTCATCTTCAGCAGCCTGGCAGATGACAGCAGATTCTGATCAAGAATGCGTCGATACTTTTCTCCAGTCATTATTCCTTCAATGATATGAAGTCTACCAGTACCACATGCTGAAAAACAGCCCCACGCCATGATGCTCCCACCTCCAAACTTGACTGTTGGTATGGTGTTTTGGGGGTGATGTGTGGTGCCATTTTTCCTCCAAACATGTTGTGTCTTATGACATCCGAAGAGTTCAATTTTGGTCTCATCTGACCAGAGTATGTTCTCCCAGAATGTCATGGGTTTATCCAAATGTTGTGTCGCAAACTCCAAACGAGCTTCAACATGCTTCTTCTTCAAAAATGGAGTCTTGCGTGGTGTGCGTGCATGGAGGCCATGGCGGTTGAGTGCATTACTTATTGTTGTCTTTGAAACAACGGTACCTGCTGATTCCAGGTCTTTCTGAAGCTCTCCACGAGTGGTCCTGGGCTGTTGGAGAACCCTTCTGATGATTGTTCTGACTCCTCTGTCTGAAATCTTGCGAGGAGCACCTGGCCGTGGCTGGTTTATGGTAATACCGTGTTCTTTCCACTTCCGGATGATGGCCCCAATGGTACTCACTGGAACTTTCAGAAGTTTAGAAATGCGCCTGTAACCAATCCCTTCAGTGTGTTTTGCAACAATAAGGTTGCGTAGGTCTTTGGACAGCTCTTTGCTTTTACCCATCATGCAATGCTTCTTGTCTAACACCTAGCTGGTGAGAAACCTTTTTAAAAGGCATCAATCAGGACTACACCAGCTGATATTACTTTGCACTAATAGGGGACAGGTTAACAGGTTTCTTGGCTTGCCAGACCTTTTTACCCCTCCTTTTCTTCATGTGTTCAATACTTATTCCCTGTGCCATTTCACTTTATTACACATAACTTAATTTATGGACATAAATGTTTGGATTTCTTTCTATGTGTGCATTACTTGGGTTGATGCCGACATCTGGTGAAAATTTCATGTAAATAGCTCGATTAGAAATATGTTTTTTGAGAGAAATGTTGACGTGTTCAATACTTATTTTCCCCGCTGTATATTCAGTTCATGTATTTCAGTTTATATAACATTTCTTTAATGAAACCCTTTCTGAGTCTTAGTACTGGTATAGGATGCTGTACATAAGGAGTCCATGTTTGAGTTGTGAATTTTTCTGACAGGATAATTTAGATAATCTGGTAACGAAATTACCAAGTCCACAGGCGGAAAACATCCACTGCCATGTTCTGTTTAGCTGAAACCTTTTATAGAGTGTAGTCTCAATGGTGGTCAATGAATTCTTGAGTGGAGACCTGTGCCTAAAATGGTAGTATACGTACAGTACACAGTCATGTCTCACAAACACACTGGACAGACTGAGATCAGATAACTATCAGCTGCACTCTCTCGCCAATGACAAACCTCAAACATGAGCACAATGGTAGAACCAGATACATATCAGGGTCATCCTCCTCTCACATTCTTTGTGATAGACACATTTACACACACACAAACCTCACAGCAAAGCTTCCAGCTCTCCCGTGCCCTTGTCTCCAAGCATCATTAATTTAGTCTCACACACTCACAGTGAAAGTCCATAACCCCATTGTTAAAATATCCCCCTGGCCCAGAGATCCATTACTAGCTTATGTAAGTTCAAAAGAACTAAAAAAGACAGAAACACATAACACAGATTCATAGTAATAAATGTGCAACTGTTGAGAGCATTTTCCACTTTGAGAAGGTGATAAAAAAAAATCAGCTTTATATGACATAAATTTGTGCGGAAATCATATGTCACAAATTTAACTAAACCACAAGCACAAACATTTTAACACACATTAAATGTAAAATCTGAATGCAGGCTAAGAGGGGGTACAAGGGGGTACCTTATGCTGGTCCCAATGAAATGAAGCAGAGGAAGAAGGTGGATATATTGTATGCCCAAGAGATCAAATGGAAAAGTAACAAGACCAGGAGCCTAGGAGAAGGATTTAACTTGTTATATAATAGTGCTGATGGGAAAAGGAATGGAGTAAGAAATATCTTGAAAGAGGAGTTTGTTTAAAATGTTTAAGAGATGAAGCGTGTCAGATTGAAGGTGTTTTGTTAAAAGACCCACTTCAATAAAAATCATACTTTTGTGTTGTTAACATGTTCTTGTGTCATTTTCCTGATGCTAGAGTACATATCTTAAAGCTGGAGTGCGTAACTTTTACATGTCCGTGGATGTCCGTTTCAGCCAAGCCACTATCAGAGGAGATGACACAATGCAGATTAAGCCGATCGGCTCCTCAAACATCTCATGGTATTTTTCAATATATATAATTTTTACTTTGCGTGTTGACTTGCGACATTCCCGCGCTGTCGCACATGAAATTACGTCTTTTATGTCACAACAAGAAAAATAATAAGAAATAGAACGCAGTGTCTCGTAGCAGCCGGCAGAACGTGAAGGTCGACATGGCGGAGAATCCAAATAAACAGCCGAGAGACACTTATCGGGAAGTGGATCCTACCACGAAAAAAAATAATTCCTGGACGTTCGGCAGAGGGACTATTGGCTAAGAAGGAAAGTGACCGAAGGAGAAGGCAAACGCGAATTTGTATCGGCGTCGCTTTTCCTCGGTGGAGAGAAGAGATCTGGCTGATGTTCAGGGGTGCACATAAGTGGTCCGCAGGTCCACACACACTGTCAAAATATAAAATGCGCACCAGATGAAACCCAGAGCGCCGAAGTTCCAGCTGATCAGCTGATTCTGTCTCTATCTGTGTCAGTTTGTGTCTGTCAGTTTGCCAGTGTAACGGTTTTTCAGTCAGTCAGATCAGTGTAGCTGATTGCAGGATTCTGCATCGTGTCAAAACTGAAAAAATTCACTGAATAAGACAAATAGATCATTGTGGCCCCAACAGCTGACTAATAAATTTCAACACCAAACTCTGAAGGTTTTTTTTTTTTTTACCAGTATTTTTATATTTTACTGGTTTCTCTTGATTTTTTCAACAATGAAATGATATTTATTGAAACAAATATAGAGCCAGGTAAAGTAAACAGACTGAATTTGAAGCTTGATTAAGACAGATACCGGTTGGAATAACAACGGCAGAGATAAAGCGGTGGCAGCTGGGCTTACGTCATATGGAAGCGCCAGCTTTATTGTTGTAATGACGCAAAAATTCCACTAGGGGGCGACAGAAGTTACAGAAGTTACGCACTATGGCTTTAAAGAGGCCATTTCAAACAAATTTCATGACTTTGTGGTTATTTCGGAAGTATTAACCTGTAACATTTTTTACTTAAATAACGTTAGGAAACACTGATTTACAGACCTTTCAATCTGGCTGCGTGAAGATTCGTCTGGCTTCATCCGGCAACTCATTAATATTCATTATGCGAAATTGCTGGACTCAGATTGGCTAACAAACTAGCCTATGAGAGCACAGCTTCCTGTTTCCTTCCCCGCTGCGCATAGCAACAGCGCACAGAGTTTCTTCCAGTTTAATACGTGTTTATGCTACAGCTTTTAGCCAGCTGCATGCTAGGTGTGGTTTCAACTGCAGGAGCTGATGAATACGAATGAGCAAAAGAGTTGTGACAAAACACATACAGGCCGTTCGAACTAGGGAGAACTTGGGTGTTATCACCACCTGCGTAGTTTGAGAGATAAAAACTGAAAGAGAAGTTGTTGTAGTGTTTTCACAACCAACATGAAGGAGCTAAAATAGTCAACATAAACTTCAGAAAAACTGTTTTTACTGGTATTGCCTCTTTAAGAAAATTAAGCTCAAAATTGCATTTCTGAGTATTTCTGCATTCAAATCACTGTGACTCAGTAGCAGATGCAAAAATACTGTCTAAAAAGATGGGATTTGTGACATAGAAAATCCACTGGGTGGGGCACAAGCCCCTGCTCTGACTTAGCATAAACAGAGAGCTCTCAGTAATGGTGAGGGGATCCTCCACACCAACGGTTCCACCCACAGCACAGAGGCAAATTGCTAAAGAGCTAATGCCGCTATGCAGAAACTACATCCTTGGGTTGGGCGATATGGCTTAAAAATAAAATCTCAGATTTTTTTTTTTTGTTCGAGTTCCGATTTTTTTCAGGATTTGGCTACAGTTAGCTGTTTTTAGCTGAGGTTTGTTGATCACTGCGGTGTTTGTTTGTCTCAGAGAGACAGGTGTTTTTCATGTTTGGCTGGATGTCTCTGTTTCAGGTGTCAGAATGAGTTTGTGGTGCTACTGCCTTTGACTGCGATGGGCTTTGGGCAAATGTTGCAGCGTGGAGTCTCTTGCAGCACGTCTGTCCAATTCGCAGATGACACGACTGTGGTTGGGCTTGTCAGCAACAATGACGAGTCGGCGTACAGAGATGAGGTCCAGCAGCTAGCGACCTGGTGCTAAATGTGGACAAAACCAAGGAGATAATCGTCGACTTCAGGAGAACTCGCTCCACGCACACACCACTCAGCATCCATGGTTCCGCAGTCGAGACCGTAAAGAACACCAAGTTCCTGGGAATTCACATCTCTGATGACCTCACCTGGACCACCAACACCACCTCCATTACAAAAAAGGCCCAGCAGCGTCTCCATTTCCTGAGATGGCTGAAACGACCCACCTTCCAGCTCCCACCCTCACCGTGTTCTACAGGGGCACCATAGAGAGCGTATTGACCAACTGTATTTCCACTTGGTTCAGAAACAGCACTGGTGCCGACCTCAAGCAGCTCCAACGGATTGTCAAAGCAGCCGGCAACATCATCGGAACGTCTCTTCCGCCACTGCAGGACATCTTCCACAAGCGCCGCATCAGAAGGGCCTCTTGCATCGCGCTCGACCCCTCACACCCTTCACACAGTCTGTTTTCACTCCTCCCATCCGGCAGACGCTATCGCAGCATCAGGTCTCGATCCACGAGGATGCATAATAGCTTTTTTCTACAAGCCATCAGATTCCTGAACTCACTTCCCGCCATCACACTTCCCCTCACACACCCACACGTACACCTGGAGTCTCATTTATAAACGGTGCGTACGTACAAAATGGGGCCTGAAAGTAGCGTACGCCACTTTTAAAGCAAAAGTTGGGATTTATAAAAAAACTAACTTGACTTGAAAACATGCGCACCTGTACGCCAACTCTGAACCGTGCGTAAGGACATTTTGGAGACGAGGGGAATCAACAACGCAGTTGGTGAGGTGGTGAACTGCATTCAGACTGCATATTACTTCTCTCACACACGTCATTTCACCTCACACCAAATATTAATTATAGATTGGTGTTATTATAAACATTCAGAACAGCAATGATATCTATATTGCAGCTTGCAGTGAGCTGTAGCTCTCCTAAAAACATTTTTTAATACTAAGAGAAATACATAAAATGAATCGCCTCCTCCTTGACAGAAGGTCTTTACTAAGGGAACAAGGGTCTGAGGGTGTAATGCAGCATTTGAGATGACAACGACAAGGTTCATTTAATGTTTTTTAATGTATCATTTAAGGCCCCAACGGTTGTAATCATGTCGCAAAACACACTCTTTATTTCTTTTAATTCATTGGTCACGGAATTAATAGCGCCGATGGTGTCTCTGTGTCTGCATCACAGCTTCAGTCAGAACCCAACCACTTCTGGATGCGCCACGGGCACCGGCCGCACTGGTGCTGGGGACAGTCTAACAACCTCATCCTCGCCTACAGTGGGGCAAAAAAGTATTTAGTCAGCCACCAATTGTGTAAGTTCTCCCACTTAAAAAGATCAGAGAGGCCTGTAATTTTCATCATAGGTATACCTCAACTATGAGAGACAAAATGAGGAAAAAAAATCCAGAAAATCACATTGTCTGATTTTTAAAGAATTTATTTGCAAATTATGGTGGAAAATAAGTATTTGGTCACCTACAAACAAGTAAGATTTCTGGCTTTCACAGACCTGTAACTTCTTTAAGAGGCTCCTCGGTCCTCCACTCGTTACCTGTATTAATGGCACCTGTGTGAACTCGTTATCAGTATAAAAGACACCTGTCCACAACCTCAAACAAAATTGTAGACCTTCACCAGGCTGGGAAGACTGAATCTGCAATAGGTAAGCAGCTTGGTGTGAAGAAATCAACTGTGGGAGCAATTATTAGAAAATGGAAGACATACAAGACCACTGATAATCTCCCTCGATCTGGGGCTCCACGCAAGATCTCACCCCGTGGGGTCAAAATGATCACAAGAATGGTGAGCAAAAATCCCAGAACCACACGGAGGGACCTAGTGAATGACCTGCAGAGAGCTGGGACCAAAGTAACAAAGGCTACCATCAGTAACACACTACGCCGCCAGGGACTCAAATCCTGCAGTGCCAGACGTTTCCCCCTGCTGAAGCCAGGACACGTCCAGGCCTGTCTGCGGTTTGCTAGAGAGCCTTTGGATGATCCAGAAGAGGATTGGGAGAACATCATATGGTCAGATGAAACCAAAATAGAACTTTTTGGTAGAAACTCAACTTGTCGTGTTTGGAGGGGAAAGAATGCTGAGTTGGATCCAAAGAACACCATACCTACTGTAAAGCATGGGGGTGGAAACATCATGCTTTGGGGCTGTTTTTCTGCAAGGGGACCAGGACGACTGATCCGTGTAAAGGAAAGAATGAATGGGGCCATGTATCGTAAGATTTTGAGTGAAAACCTCCTTCCATCAGCAAGGGCATTGAAAATGAGACGTGGCTGGGTCTTTCAGCATGACAATAATCCCAAACACACCGCCCGGGCAACGAAGGAGTGGCTTCGTAAGAAGCATTTCAAGGTCCTGGAGTGGCCTAGCCAGTCTCCAGATCTCAACCCCATAGAAAATCTCTGGAGGGAGTTGAAAGTCCGTGTTGCCCAGCGTCAGCCCCAAAACATCACTGCTCTAGAGGAGATCTGCATGGAGGAATGGGCCAAAATGCCAGCAACAGTGTGTGAAAACCTTGTGAAGACTCACAGAAAACGTTTGACCTCTGTCATTGCCAACAAAGGCTATATAACAAAGTATTGAGATTAACTTTTGTTATTGACCAAATACTTATTTTCCACCATAATTTGCAAATAAATTCTTTAAAAATCAGACAATGTGATTTTCTGGATTTTTTTTCCTCATTTTGTCTCTCATAGTTGAGGTATACCTATGATGAAAATTACAGGCCTCTCTGATCTTTTTAAGTGGGAGAACTTACACAATTGGTGGCTGACTAAATACTTTTTTGCCCCACTGTATGTGCAAATGCTGAAAAGACACGGCATATTAGTCTGTCTCCTTAAAACACGCTAAAATTTGTTAACGTAGCCACATATTAAAAAAAGGTGCTTTACCGGGTTTATTATCATTCTCTGACACAAGACCGTGCACCGTCCTGTCAGCTGCACTGACAGTCTGAACTGCAGATGCTGCCACTTATTTGTGACACCGCTGCTGTTTCCACCAAATAAAATGTCTCTCCTGGCCTCCACTTCACCCACTAAGACTTTAATTTTCGTCTCTGTGAAGTTTCGCTTATTGTTTTTTTGTTTAGTTGTGATATTTCCCATCTTCCTCATATGCATCAATATTCATGTCCTGCTTTGCACTGACCTTATATGGCCGGGTTTGGGCGTGTTCAGGGCGGGACATGAGCCAAATTCACGTATGCACACTTCCAGGTAGAGTGTGATTTATAAAGGGGAATGTGCTTACAAGTGTGCGTACGCAAGGTTTTATAAATCGGAATTTTTTTGGCGTAAGCAAACTTTTTGTTTTGGTCGTACGTACACTTTTAGTAGGGTTTCTACGCAATGTTTTATAAATGAGACCCCTGGACTGCGAAACAAACTGACTCTGTTGCACCACTGCACTCTCCCCTCACACGCACATCTGGACTGTGAAAAATCTATTCACTCTATTACACCACTGCACCTTTCCCTTACACGCACTCCTGGACCCAGTTGCACCACTGCACTTTACCAGACTATGCTGCTACATGGAAAATCATAATTTGATGCAAATTTGCACATATGCTGAAATTGCACAAAAATTTCTGCCATCCTAACATACAACTGGAGCCACGTCGTCTTGTCTCTCTATGTACCTGGACAGTATATAGCAAAGATGACAATACATTTGACTTTGACTTTTGTCGCAGAAAGCCATGTGAAACTAATTCTACGGAAACTCCGGGGAGCCAAAAAGCGCCACTTCGCAAAAACTTTATTTATTTTCTAAATCGCACGCAACAAAAAATTAGAATAAATTAATTGATTATTAATTAATTATTGATTAATCGCCCAGGCCTACTACATCCTATTAAAAGGCACAGGTTTTATGATTTTTGGGACGCATCAAATTGAGCTAACATAAAATGTAAAAGGTATGAATTTATAAGTAACTCATGTTTGAGGAAATATTCTGTGGGACTTCAATCACTGAATGGAAACATTACAGTCAGATTTTTTTTACTCATCACCAATGTGACAGATCAGATACAGAAAATCTATTCGGGTGCTTTTGAAGACGACAGAGTTACATTGTCAGTGGTTTGTTCTAGAATTTGCAACACATGACAAACTGCTGCCCTACAGTCTCTTATCAGTTTACTGCTGTGGTTTGTGCACAGCAGGATCTGAATGCCATGCATGAAAAATCTATCAGCCACTTCTAGCAGTATGACATAATGCAACGCGGTGTCAGCAGGGAGGTTGAATTACAGTCACCATCTAAACCATTCAGGCCATCTGCAAAGCGGCTTTTTGAACTGCCACAGCAAAAGGGAGTGCATTAAGCTGGCAGCTCCTCTGATATTCTAGATAGCAAAAGTATATGTGCAATGTTCTGTATGTCAAATAAAAGACAAAAGATCAAAAAGATACTACAGCAAGAGCATGTAATGGCATAAACAAGTAACAAGGAATAGACAATACAGAAACAAGTCAGAGTTCAATAAAACTAATAAAAGTGGTAAAAAATCGAACAGCCTTCTTATTTTCTTATCAATAGCACCTTGACACCCACACACACTCACAAAGACAAAACTGAAGCTGAGTACTGATCCCTCTTTGAGGTTCAGTCTGTCCTTTCTGTCTCCATCTGATATTGGTTCAACTCTGAGAGTCAGCTTCTCCTTGAATTACATAACAGATGTTGACAGGGAGCCATTACAAAGTAAAAGCAGCATATAGTGGTTCTGTCCAAGCTAAACACGGTGACAGATACAAAGACGTTCACTTTTCACTGTTCTCCACCTTTTATAATTTCCTGCTTTTTGACATCAAAATAATTCACTCCTGTACTATGCTTTAAAAAAAATTGGCATCTAACCCGTAAAAAATCTAAAAATGGTAAACCAGGGTGATTTTTCTCATACTTAATTAAACTACAGTCCTTTCATTCTGTTATTGTGCATTGTTTTGCAGGATCAAACCAAAAATCATTTATTTATAGTTAGTAATTCACAATTTGTTAAAGATCAAAGCCAAATATTTTCAGTTACTGAAAAAGAAAAAAAACGAATGGAATACAACATTGTGAAGAAATGTACTTTATTTTATGCAAAAAAGTTTTTTCTAATAAATGAAATATTCCCACTAGAGCCATCAAATTGTTATTGCTTTGATTGTTACTGCTGCCATTAACTGTTTCTCTGTTTATCTTTCTATAGACATGACGACTGGCCAAAATACATCTGTGTTTGTCTGTGTCTCTTTCTTGTCAGCTCAGACCCCAGTCGGCTCAGGCAGAAGGCCGCCCATCCTGAGCCGGGTTCTGCTAGAGGTTTCTTCCTGTTAAAAGGGAGTCGTTCCTTTCCACTGTCGCCAATTGTGGTTGCTCAGGATGGGGGAATGTGCTGAAATAACAATTCAGCCCAATCGGCTGGTTCCTTAGATAGAAAATGTTTTATTATTAATTGGTTGATTTTTCTGTGATGTGCCTTGAAATGACTTTGTCATGAACTGGCGCTTTATAAATAAATAAACTTGAAACTTAATTAGTGATGAATCACTGCTGTCATTTGACTCTTGTTCCATTGTGCCCATATAAGGCCTTAATGCATATTATGAAAACTATTTTATGACCCTCCTCTTGTTGACTTAAATGAAACCAGCTGATGTTAAAGACACACAATGTAATGATGACTTCATCAATGTCAATCAATCTCCGTACCCTTCAAACAATTTCATTTTTTCAGCTGTGGAAACTGTTTACTCTCAATTTCACTCACCAAAGACACACACAACTCAGGAACATAAACTTTAGCCAATATTACAGTGCTGAGACTGTATGTGTGCACACATCTTGTGATAAAATGATGGACTTGAATGGAAATGAAAGATAAATTTAGCTGAAAGAAAACAAAATTATGAGTCTGTTTTTTATCTAAACCATTTACATCAATGTCAAACACAAGACCTGCCTTTTCACAATTTCTGATGTTAATAACCTGAGAGTGCTCAAATAATTCCAATTTCTCTTTTCGATTAATATTTCGCCAGTAGTTAGTAAGCTTTCTGTATCAATATTAAACAAAGTGCAGTTCAGCATGTTAAAAGAGTGACTCAACAACATTTTTGACACAGTACGTTGACGGATAACAGAATCCTCAGTAATCTTATATATAATGACATCATGCTGTAAAACCTGAGCTTTAAAAGATATGAACTAGCTTTGTAAAGTTGTTTTAGTGACCAAACATGGCTAATAAAAACTGAACCTGTTTATGGACTTCAGAAAAATAAAGAAGGGTCAGATTAAAAAATAATCACTTGATGAGTGGTTTTATAATCACTGGAAAAATAGGTTTTTCAACTAAATAAAGACCTATCAACATGAAGTCAAATCTGAAGCAGTTGCTTCCTCACCTCATTGAAACGCGCCACCAGGTCTTCCACATCATTACTTTGCGGAGTACTGTGAGTGGGCATGGCAGGCACTGACAGTGAGGCCTTGACTTTTAGGTGGCGTTTCGTTTGGCACTCAGAACTGCCCAGGTCTCGAGTGAGGAAACAAAGATAGTCCAAGGGGAAGACCTGCAGAGAGACAAATGATTTAAGACCTACCACACTCAATGATGATCCTTATACAAAATAAAAAGTCCACGCTCTCTGATGTTGAAAAAGTGAAGCAGGATAAGTTACAATGGCCTCATCCCAAGGCTACAAAACTCATCCCACATTAGCATCAGGCTATGGTATTATAGAGGCTTGATGAAGAAAGTGATTTAATATAGACTGAATGCTTCTTTTTATTAATCTCATTCATATAAACTCCTCTAACAAAAAAAGCAACCAATTAATTCATGTTTACAGGAAAATACATGTACCATGGCTTGCTCAAGCTCTTACATTTATTTAAATATTCTTTGTGAATGGGTATCAGTAAAAATTATGAAAAATGTTATTAAAAGTCCCAAAGTAACTTTATATGGCTAATATGTTTATTCATCCACTACTGCATAGCAATTTTTTTACCTGCTGGTAAAGCTGCTGCTCTTGTTCTGTCAGGATACATGCGATTTCCTCTGGAAACTGAATAAGGTGGCGCAGCTCTGCCAGCTCCTTACTGATCCCACTGACACTGGGAGGAAAAGAGCTGCTGCTTGTCATACTGCTGGCCAGCTGTCGTTCTGCGTGAACAGATACATTAGACAGAAAAAAAAAAACATTATTTATTATTTGTTCAGGACATGGCTAACACCTTAAGGAAGAATAAATGGAGAACAATTGTGGGAAGAAAAATAAGGCTAAACATGGAAATGAAAATAGAAAACATAGACAATTTGTCCACATTTCGGCAAATTTAAAGAACATAAAGCAGAAATAAAGCTAAATTTAAAGTAAGATATTTCCTGCTAATCATAAACCATTGAAGCCTCAATAAAGTATGGATTTCCTGTTCAATGACTTAAATTCTGGTAACACAAAAGTACCTGTATACTCTCCTTTTACCTTCAGCACAAAGCCCACTTCATGTTGTAGAAGTAAACTGCATTGATAGGCTGCAAGTTCCTGTGTTTGGATTTCAGTCAGGCCCATTAGTCTGTCTGTTTACACACACATACATGCAAACTCATCCCAATCTCTGCAAGGAAAAGGACTAATGGAGAGTTTCTACATGGGTTCAGCAGCTGTAGTGTGGACATTTTGTATGTTTTTGGAAATTAAATTTAAAATAAACAGATCTTCATTTTTGCTGCAAATGTTTTTCCAAGAATGATTTTAGGGGGACTCTTTAGATTTTGATGTTAGTCACTGAGATGCAATACTAGGCTTAAAAAAGCTATAACCAGACTTGTATTTACACAAATTAAGGCAGATATTTTTAGGAGCAATAAAATTACTTAAGTTTCTTGTTATACATGGCAGAGATGTTTTTTTAGTTAAGTGTTGTAAGAGCTTTCCATAGACCAGTCAGCTTCAGCAAACTGAAGTTGAGTTATACAATATTGATAGTAAAACACCATCAGCAAGGAGATGTGCATCAGATAAAATAAACACCAGGAGTTAGACAGACTGTCTCTGGTCACTGTCAGCTGTCAAATGAAGAAACTTTTTTTTAAACCCATCCAACAGCCACAATTACACAAAACTGTATGCGCACATATGCAAATACCCACTTAAAGGTTGTCCCTAGTAACACTTGAGATGTGCAACAGGTAGGCATGGCAACAGCAGTAACGGCTCTGCAGGAGCAAAACTTGCTTATTTACAGGTTGATTTGTGGATCCGGCCTCACAGCTTCTGTAATAAACTCTCAGCGGGTATACATATGAGAACAGGAGATAAAAACATAAACACAGTATGTGCAAAAGTCACTGAAAAGGAAGAAAAGACTGTCTGAATATGGAAATATAAAATAAAATATTAACACAAGCAAAAAAAAGGGAGAATCTGAAGCGGATGGAAAAGGAATAGATGACCAAATTAAGTGGAAATTATTGCAGTTAGAGAGGAAGTACAAAGCACTGAATACTTTAGTTGTTCTATAGAAACGCACAAGTTTAAAATGGCTGCTTCTTATACAATTCATGGCAGAGTAGTTTTTACCAAGTTTTTTTTACCCCAAAAGAAAAGGATAACTGTTAATACTTGTCTATTTCTTTTGCACAGTCTCTGAGGCATAACATAATATGGCCAATGAAAAATTATTTTTTAGAAAAGGTTTCAAACATTATTTTCTTCTTCTATTTTTCATAGGAAATAGTGAAAATGAGAAAAAGATTACATTTTCTCTCCAGGGTTGTTGGTAAAACAGTCACATTTGTAACTAAATCTGTCTGACAGAGCTAATGTGCAACTTTAAACTCTTAAAGTTAAAGGAAATCTTTTGCCTGAAATGTGTAAAAGGGCTTCATTTAGAATATTATATTATTTAATGAATGAAATTTAAGGAATAATAATTCTGGTTTCAAACAATATTTTTTACATTATCCTAAAAATCACCAGGTCCTAAAAATTCTGAGGAATCAATAGAAAGCATATGTGCTATCTATTGAGAGAGCTTTGAACTATAGTATGAGCTGTAGCAAAAAACAACAAAACAAAAAAAGCTCAAAACAAAACTGTCATGAGCCTATAAGAATAAAGAGTTCTGATCATAAACATCTTTCAGCCATATTGAACATGCAGTAATGTTGCCACAAGACTAACAGAACATAAACCTAAACTAACAGACTCTGATATTCCTGTGACTTCAAAGCGTGAGTTTACTCATTTACAATGCACACTGAGTACAAATACCCTACATGTGTTATAATAAAAGCACTTCTAAATATGGCAGTGGGGGAAGCAGATAAGCTGAACATCCTTTTTAAACTACTGCTCATGACATTTATATATAAAAGGAAAAAAAAACAGAAAATGGACATGTGTTTGTTTTTTTGTGAGTGTGTAGGGTGGAGATGTGGGTGTTAAATTAAAAACAGCCTTCCTGCATATACGTATTCTTTATCATCAAAATTAAAATAATGATAACAGATTAGAATGACCATACTGAATGTACAGGATCTTTAAAGCAGTACAAAATAACGTTTAAAACTTTAAGCTACCGTTTTGAAATAGTTAAGTGGATACTCACCAAAAAACAGGTTCAACTTCATATTAGACATCACTCGGGATGCCTCCTATGGCTTTACAATAAACTAAATTACTTCAGTCATTTGGGTCGCAGCCGGAAGTGGTGTTCTGATGATTTATGCCACACTGATAAAAAATGCTGCCATAGTATGAATTGACAACTTATTTTATAACTAGATGTTATTCGAAGTTTATACAGAATTTTTGTTTATGGCGAGTGTGCCCTGTTAATTACTTAAACATATTTTTATGATCCTTCCCTTATATTTTCTACATAAAAGCCTTCTGGGTCCTTTGTCGGCCATTGTTGGGTCCTTCTCCTCTAGGTGTGTCCAAACATTTTCCTGTCACTCTGACAATACAAAGCAAAAAAAAAAAACATCATATTTAGTGTTCTCGTCCTTGGAGACTTTCTTTTATAGGTAAAACGTATTTATGGAAAAATATAGAAACAAAAATAAACAATATATCTGTTTACTGACATCAAGACTGCGGAAAGGCACATGCGCAAAATGAATCGGTAGCACATCTCAAAACGTAGCATATTTCTGCTGAACACTGGTTCGAGCGATGGCTATCTGAGACACAGCTGCGCAAAAGTTATTTAGTACTGCTTTTTTGATTTGATTCTTGATACTTTACATCAAATTTCACTGCACAAATCATACAGAAACTTACAAATGCAATTCCTTAGTTAAAGCAGAACTAAGTAAGTTTTGCTCTCGCTCTCCCCCTACTGGTCCCCTGTGAAAGCTCACTGTCGTAACGTTCCCCCGCCGCCGCCGCAGACCCCCCCCAACCCCCTCCACCCCGCCGCCGCCCCCCCAACAACAACGCGCAGAGAACGCTTTTGCAAGAAGAAAGAAAAACAAAACCAAGAAAATGTCTCGACAGGTGAGTATTATTGTCATCTTTGCGCTCCTAAGGGTGGCGTTGCTAACAACGGCAAGGGCTTCATGCTTGTATTTATGTACGTGAGTGTGAGTGCCGTAAAGCAGGTTTGTTTTCGCGAGATTAGTCGGGTCCGATCCACTGAAAGTTGCAAGTGCTGCTTTCAGGACACAGACCCCGGAGGGAGGGGAGGGACCCACGAATCATCCCGCCAAGTCCTTGTTTACCCCCACAGGGACTCTAGAAAACATTCATTGAGGTGAAAAAACTTACTTAGTTCTGCTTTAAAAGCAAAAGGATGATAAACATTCCCAGCACCACTTCTTAAGCTTATAATATACGTAATCAGATACTAAGTGTCTTATTTTGCATTGATTTTAAATAGGAATATAAAGACATAGAAATCAGAAAAATCTTTTTGTGATTTGTTTCTGAGTAAATCAAAGTTATTTATATCAATCAAATGAGAGAAATCTCCATATATCTCGCTGTCTCTTTGCCAGCCAAGTGCTCGCATCTGAACACTGTTTTCACAAGTATGTCAAGAACTTACAACAGTTTCTCTGCTGAAGAATGTTGGGTTAGCATAAACATACTGAGTCAAAGGACTGAAAAACATCCCTGTACAGAACTATATTATTTTGATATATTTTTATTATTATTATCTAATACATATATATATTGAAATATACTGTATATATTATTTTCAAGCACTTTAAAAAACTGTAAATGGTTTTGATTTGTAGTGACATCATTCCTTCAGCAAAAACAAACAAGCTGCTTTTCTAATAACAGTGCTTTGCTTTTTTTCACATGTCTAATTTAAACTAATCATCAACTTATGAGACAATTAAACAGGATATAAATTGAATGTACTGGGAAAACAAGCCTATGTCCAGATCAATACTCCAAACTTTCCCAATAAGATACAATTCTACATTAGTCAGATTTTCTGAATATGAACACTAAGTACATTTCCAACTTGGAAAACATTTTTAATAACCACACCAGACCAGCACAGCTGAGGCTAAGGTTGTGAAGTAACTGTAACTTGCCCACTGATCACAGTTCAGATTGGCACTTACCAAAGAGTCCTTAGGCAAAATAACAAAGTCTTAAGTTTAGCTAAACACAGACAAGCACCATGCAGGTCGGGTCTGCAAGAACAGGTGTTTTTAATCTCGTAATGTTTTAAAGGACACTTCCAAGCCTAGAAAAGATTAAAAGGCAGTTTGAAAGCAGTACAGATCATTTAGTGCACAGACACTGTATTTAAGAAGGCCCATAATACATAAAACCTAAACTTAATGTGAATAATTTTTGTTTAACTTGTGCACCACAAAGTCTTCTTAAAGTCACAGAGTCCCTTCACAATTGTGCAAGACCTGCAATCACACATTTCCGTACTTACTGATGATGTCTGATTGCTGAGAGTGCTTCATGATTGTTGGACACAGCTTAGCACCTGCCTCCTGTCCTGACAGCTCAGTTCCGAGAAGACCGAGTTACACTTGTTCACATTTGAGTTGACAGTTCTGTCTCACATAGCCCAGAGTCCCACAACTCCTCACTCCATTTCTAACTTGACCTCCTAAATTTGTACCATCTGGTCTCTGTCACTCACCTGCCTGGTCTCCTTGTCCTCAAGAGCAGATACTTCCTTTTCTCTTGTCATCTCCCCCGCCTCTCTCTCTCTCCCTCTCTCTCTCTGATGTGAGCTGTCGCTCTCTGTTTCTCCCACCCACTCCTTACAGACACCAAAGATAGTTCACAGCCATGTGCCACAGTTAGACCAGGTAGATTAAACCACTGCCTGTGAAACTGAAGGAAAAAAAAAAGGAAAGGCAAGGACCAACTCAAAAAACAATGTGTTGTTGCAGGACGTATTTATGCTAATTCAAAAAACAATAACAAAGCAGAACAAAGGGAGTCGGTAGGAGCAGAACGAAGAGTATGCCTCGCAGGGTTCTAATCGTAGAGGTAGCTGATTCTTCTTGATAAGTGGGTAAGATTAGTTTGGTAAAAAAAACAAGGCGTTTTCTGTTGTTACAGTGTTAGATAAAGCAAAAGAAAACTATCACATTCTGGTTCACAGTTGGTGTAGTGGTTCTGAAAAATTTTCTCTGTCTAATTAGCTTTAAAGCAGCCATTGTTAGGACTGCTTGCCAACTAAGAATAAGCTTACATTTGAAGTATTATTTGCAATGTCATGTTTTGCTTTGCTTTACGTCATGGTAGTTTTTGTCAGGTCTTGGGGTTTTGGTTTATTATGTTCTGTACTTCGGGGGGGTTTCAGTAGTTGTTTTTCCTTTTGTTCTCATTCGGTGTCTTATGTCATGTCATACTTTTATTTTCCTTAGTCATCCAGTTTCCTGTTTTGCTTTAATTTTGGTTATGTCTCTACTTCTTGTTCTCCTCATGTATCATTCAGTATCTTGTCAGCTTGTCTCTTCAGACTAGTGTTTTTCCGTTCAGGTGTTTCTTGTTTCTGTGATTAGTTCCTGTGTTTATTTCTCCCCATGTCCTCAGATGTTTTGAGTTTTGTAATCAGTTTGGTGTTTGTATTTAAGTCTCGTGTATGTGTTAGTCGGCGTCGGTCTGTTGTCGCTTAACCTTGCAGTCCCCAACGTCAGTTTTCTTGTCCCGTCTCCTGGAGCATTCCTCCAGGTTCTGAGGTGCCTCTGCGCTGGCCGTCCGCCACGCTGTCAGAGGACTTGTGTTCACGGGTTCCTTTGTCGTGTCTCAACACGGATATATTTTCCCCCATGGATTACTTCTGTGTTTTTTTCACCTCTGGACTTTTCATCCCCCATGTAAGTTGTTTTGCTGCCCCGTCAGCATTTTTAGTTCTTATTAAACTTTTTGTTACACTTTAGTTTTGTGTTCCTCCTCACTGCATTTGGGTCCAACATTAAAACCTCCACCAAACGTGACAGTTTTGTGTACTGGGTTGAAAAAAGATTAGCTATATGAAAACAGTCCTAAAGACAAGGGCTGCATTTCCCAAAAGCGATGGTTCTTAAGGACTTAAGAAGGCTCCTAAGAAGGGTTCGGCTAAAAAAGAGCGCTAATATACAGGTGTTTCCAAAAAGCCTTCTTAACTGCCTTCTTAGAAGAAACTTAAGATCAAGCCTAAGAAGATTCTAAAGAAGCTCTTAACGAGAGCTGTCAACCGCGGTGGTGCTGAAACTGAATCAATCGATGCCAGGCTAATCGATCACCCACTCCTTTATCAGCACTGAGTGCAGCGCGCAGTCACACACAGCGTTGTTTATAAGAACTTGCGATATTCATGGTGAGTACAGAGTTAGTGAATTAGCTTCACATTGTGTGCTGATAACCTTATATAGATAAAATAAAAAGAAAAGAAAAAACTAATAAAAAGAAAACACCTAACAAAGTGTTTGCACGTGGATAGCATTAAGGTAATTTCTGTTTTAAGTGGGTGTGTGCCAACAAGTATATTCAAGTAGTAATCAAGTCCATTAGAGCATGTGGCGTGACTGGGGTGCTGTCCGAAAGAAGTGACAGGATTTTCAGAGCCAGACCAAAAAGAAGCACGCCAAGGTGAGAAGGGAAACCATGGGCACGGGTGGTAGAGACCCAGGTGGGACGACCCCACACAACCGTGCCCTGTCTCCGTGCGCCAACCAGCACGGCCCAGTGTACGCATGCGGAGAGGCTTAACCAGGCGGCCTGCAATAACCACCTGCACCTGCAGCAAGATGCTGGTGCGCCTGGAGAGGGAGAAGCTGGTGGTGCTGCGGGGGATAGAGGAGCAGCTCCTGAGATAAACTGCTCTCAAGGAAGAGATGGTCCGGATGAAGCAGGAGAGGTTGGAGCTGTACCGGAGACAGCTGGCGCTGTCCGAGGCACAGTTCATCTGTCCCTCCATCTCCGTTCCAATCATCCTTCCACAGGATTCAGGTACAGGACAGTTCTATTTCGTTTTATTAGCATTACGCAACATATCCCATTCAATTTCATTAATTTATCCCCCTTCATTGCAGGTGATGCAGACACCCAGATGACCCAGTGAAGCCAGAGATGCCACCCCTCCATTATGCTTTCAATAAACTTTGGTTTCCTTTTTAACTATGTTTTGTGTGTATCATTTTGCATTGAAATGAGTGTTAAACCTAGCAACAAAAAGTCAGAGGCAATTTGTACTTTTAAGTAATTTATCTAAGCGTTGGTTCATGACATGTGCGTAATGTGTGCCCTGACACACGTGCTTTACTCACTACTGCACCGCATGTTTTGCCGGTAATATACAGTGGGGCAAAAAAGTATTTAGTCAGCCACCAATTGTGTAAGTTCTCCCACTTAAAAAGATCAGAGAGGCCTGTAATTTTCATCATAGGTATACCTCAACTATGAGAGACAAAATGAGGAAAAAAAATCCAGAAAATCACATTGTCTGATTTTTAAAGAATTTATTTGCAAATTATGGTGGAAAATAAGTATTTGGTCACCTACAAACAAGTAAGATTTCTGGCTTTCACAGACCTGTAACTTCTTTAAGAGGCTCCTCGGTCCTCCACTCGTTACCTGTATTAATGGCACCTGTGTGAACTCGTTATCAGTATAAAAGACACCTGTCCACAACCTCAAACAGTCACGCTCCAAACTCCACTATGGCCAAGACCAAAGAGCTGTCAAAGGACACCAGAAACAAAATTGTAGACCTTCACCAGGCTGGGAAGACTGAATCTGCAATAGGTAAGCAGCTTGGTGTGAAGAAATCAACTGTGGGAGCAATTATTAGAAAATGGAAGACATACAAGACCACTGATAATCTCCCTCGATCTGGGGCTCCACGCAAGATCTCACCCCGTGGGGTCAAAATGATCACAAGAACGGTGAGCAAAAATCCCAGAACCACACGGAGGGACCTAGTGAATGACCTGCAGAGAGCTGGGACCAAAGTAACAAAGGCTACCATCAGTAACACACTACGCCGCCAGGGACTCAAATCCTGCAGTGCCAGACGTGTCCCCCTGCTGAAGCCAGGACACGTCCAGGCCCGTCTGCGGTTTGCTAGAGAGCATTTGGATGATCCAGAAGAGGATTGGGAGAACATCATATGGTCAGATGAAACCAAAATAGAACTTTTTGGTAGAAACTCAACTTGTCGTGTTTGGAGGGGAAAGAATGCTGAGTTGGATCCAAAGAACACCATACCTACTGTAAAGCATGGGGGTGGAAACATCATGCTTTGGGGCTGTTTTTCTGCAAGGGGACCAGGACGACTGATCCGTGTAAAGGAAAGAATGAATGGGGCCATGTATCGTAAGATTTTGAGTGAAAACCTCCTTCCATCAGCAAGGGCATTGAAAATGAGACGTGGCTGGGTCTTTCAGCATGACAATAATCCCAAACACACCGCCCGGGCAACGAAGGAGTGGCTTCGTAAGAAGCATTTCAAGGTCCTGGAGTGGCCTAGCCAGTCTCCAGATCTCAACCCCATAGAAAATCTCTGGAGGGAGTTGAAAGTCCGTGTTGCCCAGCGTCAGCCCCAAAACATCACTGCTCTAGAGGAGATCTGCATGGAGGAATGGGCCAAAATACCAGCAACAGTGTGTGAAAACCTTGTGAAGACTTACAGAAAACGTTTGACCTCTGTCATTGCCAACAAAGGCTATATAACAAAGTATTGAGATTAACTTTTGTTATTGACCAAATACTTATTTTCCACCATAATTTGCAAATAAATTCTTTAAAAATCAGACAATGTGATTTTCTGGATTTTTTTTCCTCATTTTGTCTCTCATAGTTGAGGTATACCTATGATGAAAATTACAGGCCTCTCTGATCTTTTTAAGTGGGAGAACTTACACAATTGGTGGCTGACTAAATACTTCTTTGCCCCACTGTACATATACACTCACCGGCCACTTTATTAGGTACACCTGTCCAACTGCTCGTTAACACTTAATTTCTAATTTCCAGAGAGAGTACAGAGAATGCAGTTTTATGTGTTTCACCGAGACGTGGCTGCATGAACACACCCCGGACAGTAACGTGTCTGTACACAGCTTTATGACGGTCCACGCAGACCGCAGTAAGCAACTCAGCGGGAAGCTGAGGGGAGGTGGAATTGTAGTGCTGGTTAACCAGCGTTGGTGTCATCCTGGACATGTCACCGTGAAGGAGAAGATCTGTACGAGGGACATCGAACTGTTAGCATTGAGTTTCCGTCCATATTATTTACCCAGAGAGTTTACCTGTGTTATTCTGGTAGCGGTTTATATAATACCTGGTACCGCTCCAGAAACTGCCTGTGATGTCATCAGCTCCGTTATTGCAAGGCTACAAACACAGCATCCAAACTCAGTTATGGGGATCTCTGGAGACTTCAACAACGTCTCCCTCTTTACAGCTTTACCAACATTCCAACAGTTTGTCAGCTGCTCCACCAGAGAAAATAAGACGTTGGACTTATTTTATGTAAATATTAAAAATGCATACAGCTCCTCTGCCTTGCCACCTTTAGGAAGATCTGACCATAATCTGGTTCTTCTCACCTCCACCTACAAGCCCATCGTTCAGCAGCAGCCAGTGATCTCAAAAACCATCAAAACCTGGTCTAATGATGCTGAAGGTGCTCTGAAAAGTTGCTTCGAGGCTACGGACTGGAATGTCCTCTGTGAACCTCATGGAGACAACATCAACACCATGACTGAGTGTGTCACAGATTATATAAACTTCTGTGTGGACAGCATCGTACCAACAAGAACTGAAAGGTGCTTCCCCAATAACAAACCCTGGATCACCAGAGACCTGAAAAAGCTGCTGAACATCAAAAAGAAAGCCTTCAGGGATGGTGACAGGGAGTTATTAAAGACAACACAAAAACAACTTAAAGCACAAACCAGGAAGTGCAAGGAGGACTACAGGAAGAAGCTAGAGAGTCAGCTTCAGCAGAAAAACGTGAGGGATGTGTGGTCTGGAATGAAGAAGATCACCGGCTTCAAGGTAAAGGGGGACCAGACTGATGGAGGTCTGGACAGAGCTAATGAACTGAACATGTTCTTCAACAGTTTCAGTTCCCCCCCTGCCTCCAGCCCCACAGACCACAGACCCTCCATGAGCCCACAGCTTTCCTGTCACACCTCCACTTCGTCACCCTCCAGCTCAGTCATGGACCAGAACACTGCATCATCTTCCTCCACCTCAGAGCACCCAAAGACCTCCTCTGCCTCCACCTCCACTCTGTCTGTGACCTGCAACCAGGTCAAGAAACAACTAGAGAAACTGAACCAGAACAAGGCTGCAGGTCCAGATGGTGTCAGTCCCAGAGTTCTCAAGACCTGCTCAATGCAACTATGTCCAGTTCTCCAGCACCTCTTCAACACCAGTCTGAGACAGAAAACAGTTCCTGTGCTGTTGAAAACATCCTGCCTTGTTCCAGTACCTAAAAAACCACAACCAGCTGAACCAAACGACTACAGACCAGTTGCCCTGACATCTCACGTAATGAAAGTCCTGGAGAGACTCTTACTGGCTCACCTCAACAAGCAGGTCAGCACCTTTCAGGACCCATTACAGTTTACATACCGTAATGGGCTTGGGGTTGAAGATGCCATCATCTACCTGCTTCACAGAGCACACTCTCATCTGGACCAATCAGGCAGCACTTTGAGGGTCATGTTCTTTGACTTCTCAAGTGCTTTTAACACAATTCAGCCTGCTTTGTTATATGAGAAGCTCCATAAATTCCAGGTGGATTCCACCACAACCTCCTGGATTTATGACTACCTCACAAACAGACCACAGTTTGTGAGACTGAAAGGTTGTGTGTCTGAGATGGAGGTCAGCTGCACTGGAGCGCCACAAGGAACTGTACTCTCACCATTTCTTTTCACGATGTACACCTCTGACTTCCAGTACAACTCTGAGTCCTGTCATCTGCAGAAATACTCTGATGACTCTGCAGTTGTTGGGTGCATCAGTGAGGGACAAGAAGCTGAGTATAGAGAACTGGTCAGTCAGTTTGTGAAATGGTGCGGGAACAATCATCTCGTTTTAAATACCAGCAAAACTAAGGAGATGATTGTTGACTTCAGGAGGAGAAAGAATCAACACAGCAGTATTTCCATCATAGTAGAGGAGGTGGAGGTGGTGGAGGAATACAAGTACCTTGGAGTTCAGCTGGACAACAGACTAAAGTGGAAATGCAACACAGAATACATCTACAAGAAAGGTCAGAGCAGACTCTACTTCTTAAGGAAGCTGAGATCTTTTAATGTCTGCACCAAGATGTTGCAAATCTTCTATAGGTCTGTTGTGGAAAGTGCAATCAGCTTTGCTGGGGCAGCAGCATCAGAACCAGAGACTTGAAGAGAATCAACAATCTTATCAGGAAAGCTGGATCTGTGCTGGGAGTATCTCTGGAGCCGCTGGAGCTGATTGTACAAAAAAGAATGCTGGACAAGCTGATGAAGATGATGGAGGACTCTTCTCACCCTCTGCACGACACAGTGATCAAACAACAGAGTGTGTTCAGTGAGAGGCTTCTTCAGGTCCGATGCAAGACCGAAAGATACAAAAGATCATTCCTGCCTTCAGCTATTAGCCTCCACAACAAGAACAGACCTTGATTGTTATTATTATATTATTGTCTTCACTATTGTTTTTTATTGTTGGACAAAAAAAACAAAACAAAACAAACTACTACAACGTTGAATTTCCCTTCTGGGATAAATAAAGTATTTTTCATTCATTCATTCATTCATTCATTTCATAAGTGCACTGTGCCGCATACAGTACTACTACTACTACTACTGTCATTTAGCAGACGCTTTTATCCAAAGCGACTTACATTGAGAGAACATACAAGCAAGAAATCAAAGAGAAGGAAACAATATAAGGAGGCGGACTGTTTGGAGTCCAGTTTAATTCCGACGCTGATACATCAAGTGTATAATCTTTTTTTTTTTTTTTTTTTTTTTTTTTTTTTTTTTAGTGAGAGATAAATTCTCAAATCGCTATCATAGATCATAAATTAATCCCACATTAAGACTGAAAGTGTTCTTTAAAGAGGTGAGTCTTAAGTCTGCTCTTAAAAGTAGCTGCCGACTCTGAGGATCGGACCGAGTTTGGTAGGTCATTCCACCATCGGGGGATAACAGAGGAGAAGAGTTTGTTACAGTAGGGTAATTAGATTTTCTTAATTTTTGGGGACTTTCTGTGTTTTGCAAAGAGATCATATACTTGGAGGCGACATGGACTGGAACTGGCTGTATCATTGATATGTCTCAATAAAGTTTGAAAAAAAAAAAATGCTGGTGTTGTATCGGGCTGCCATCTTGGATGGGTCTCCATTCGCCCCCAGTGCATTTTTTTCTCTGTACTGTATTCACCCAGCTAAAAACACCTTTGTCATTCTTTTTAACAAAATCAGACATAAGGAATGCCATAACAGGACAACCAGTGTCATATTTTGATGGTAAATAAGGAAAATGTTCAAACTTTGTTCCAAACACAGATAGGCAAGAAAAGTCAATAATCCCACATGATCTGTTTTCAGCGGTATGCCAGTTTTTGCAACATTAGGCTGCACAAAAATGACCATAGCCAGGGGTGCACATAATATTTTTGGCCTGGTTCTCAGAAGAGAACCTAGGGTTGTTGCTTGGTCCTCACATTTTTAAATGTGTCTCGCTGTGTCTCTTCCGAGCTCCTCTGTTTTGTTTTTGGTTTCATCAAGCTTCAAATTCAGTCTATTTACTTTACCTGGCTCTATATTTGTTTCAATAAAAATCCTTTAATTGTTAAAAAAATCAAGAGAAACCAGTAAAATATAAAAATACTGGTAAAAAAAAACCTTCAGAGTTCAGGTTGGATTGTTTACAGGTTTGATTGTTCACTTTAATCTACATTTAACAGTTTGGTGTTGAAATGTATTAGTCAGCTGTTGGGGCTTCTGTCATTCTGTCAAGATCATTCCTGCCTGCAGCCATTAGCCTCCACAACAAGAACAGACCTTGATCATTATTATTATATTATTGTCTTCATTATCGTTTTTTTATTGTTGGACAAAAAAAAAAAAACTACTACAACGTTGAATTTCCCTTCTGGGATAAATAAAGTATTTTTCATTTCATTTCATTTCCTGTAACTGTTTTTTGTTTTGAAATGATGAGGATGTTTGTAATGTGATGCAGTCAGATAAAAAGATACAGTGGACAGTTATGGGGCATTGACTGCATATTCCATAGGGCTTTGCGCGCATTCAAAATGGCGCGGATCACAGAAAAAATACGCTGATACTGTTGATTAAAACAGGTGGTTTTCTGTATTTTATAGCACAAAAAGATAGTTATACACGTCTGTGCCACGATGATCTATTTGTCTTATTCAGTGAATTTTTTCAGTTTTGACGCGATGCAGAATCCTGCAGTCAGCTGCACTGATCTGACTGACTGAAAATCCGTCACACTGGCAAACTGATACACAGAGACAGAGAGAGACGCAGCATCAGCTGATCAGCTGGAACTTCGGCGCTCTGGCTGAGAAACATATCAATCAAACAAAAGAAGTCAAAGGGATTCTTCATTTATTTGACAATGAAAAATTCACGCAGCTCAGCCAAACCAATGTTAAGTACGCAAACGCGTGTTGCAACTTTTCATCTGGTACGCATTTTATATTTTGACAGGTTGTGCGGACCTGTGGACCACTTATGTGCTCCCCTGACCATAGCTGCTGACTCAGCATTGACTCCAATTGGGTTTTGGAGAATGAGAAACCTAACCAATGTGGTGGTGATGCTGTAACCATAGAGAACATACAGTGGGGCAAAAAAGTATTTAGTCAGCCACCAATTGTGTAAGTTCTCCCACTTAAAAAGATCAGAGAGGCCTGTAATTTTCATCATAGGTATACAGTGGGGCAAAAAAGTATTTAGTCAGCCACCAATTGTGTAAGTTCTCCCACTTAAAAAGATCAGAGAGGCCTGTAATTTTCATCATAGGTATACCTCAACTATGAGAGACAAAATGAGGAAAAAAGATCCAGAAAATCACATTGTCTGATTTTTAAAGAATTTATTTGCAAATTATGGTGGAAAATAAGTATTTGGTCAATAACAAAAGTTAATCTCAATACTTTGTTATATAGCCTTTGTTGGCAATGACAGAGGTCAAACATTTTCTGTAAGTCTTCACAAGGTTTTCACACACTGTTGCTTGTATTTTGGCCCATTCCTCCATGCAGATCTCCTCTAGAGCAGTGATGTTTTGGGGCTGACGCTGGGCAACACGGACTTTCAACTCCCTCCAGAGATTTTCTATGGGGTTGAGATCTGGAGACTGGCTAGGCCACTCCAGGACCTTGAAATGCTTCTTACGAAGCCACTCCTTCGTTGCCCGGGCGGTGTGTTTGGGATCATTGTCATGCTGAAAGACCCAGCCACGTCTCATTTTCAATGCCCTTGCTGATGGAAGGAGGTTTTCACTCAAAATCTTATGATACATGGCCCCATTCATTCTTTCCTTTACACGGATCAGTCGTCCTGGTCCCCTTGCAGAAAAACAGCCCCAAAGCATGATGTTTCCACCCCCATGCTTTACAGTAGGTATGGTGTTCTTTGGATCCAACTCAGCATTCTTTCCCCTCCAAACACGACAAGTTGAGTTTCTACCAAAAAGTTCTATTTTGGTTTCATCTGACCATATGATGTTCTCCCAATCCTCTTCTGGATCATCCAAATGCTCTCTAGCAAACCGCAGACGGGCCTGGACGTGTCCTGGCTTCAGCAGGGGGACACGTCTGGCACTGCAGGATTTGAGTCCCTGGCGGCGTAGTGTGTTACTGATGGTAGCCTTTGTTACTTTGGTCCCAGCTCTCTGCAGGTCATTCACTAGGTCCCTCCGTGTGGTTCTGGGATTTTTGCTCACCGTTCTTGTGATCATTTTGACCCCACGGGGTGAGATCTTGCGTGGAGCCCCAGATCGAGGGAGATTATCAGTGGTCTTGTATGTCTTCCATTTTCTAATAATTGCTCCCACAGTTGATTTCTTCACACCAAGCTGCTTACCTATTGCAGATTCAGTCTTCCCAGCCTGGTGAAGGTCTACAATTTTGTTTCTGGTGTCCTTTGACAGCTCTTTGGTCTTGGCCATAGTGGAGTTTGGAGCGTGACTGTTTGAGGTTGTGGACAGGTGTCTTTTATACTGATAACGAGTTCACACAGGTGCCATTAATACAGGTAACGAGTGGAGGACCGAGGAGCCTCTTAAAGAAGTTACAGGTCTGTGAAAGCCAGAAATCTTACTTGTTTGTAGGTGACCAAATACTTATTTTCCACCATAATTTGCAAATAAATTCTTTAAAAATCAGACAATGTGATTTTCTGGATTTTTTTTCCTCATTTTGTCTCTCATAGTTGAGGTATACCTATGATGAAAATTACAGGCCTCTCTGATCTTTTTAAGTGGGAGAACTTACACAATTGGTGGCTGACTAAATACTTTTTTGCCCCACTGTAT
>SSNP01000103.1:1585157-1604169 GCA_006937955.1 Pachypanchax playfairii
GATACATGGCCCCATTCATTCTTTCCTTTACACGGATCAGTCGTCCTGGTCCCCTTGCAGAAAAACAGCCCCAAAGCATGATGTTTCCACCCCCATGCTTTACAGTAGGTATGGTGTTCTTTGGATCCAACTCAGCATTCTTTCCCCTCCAAACACGACAAGTTGAGTTTCTACCAAAAAGTTCTATTTTGGTTTCATCTGACCATATGATGTTCTCCCAATCCTCTTCTGGATCATCCAAATGCTCTCTAGCAAACCGCAGACGGGCCTGGACGTGTCCTGGCTTCAGCAGGGGGACACGTCTGGCACTGCAGGATTTGAGTCCCTGGCGGCGTAGTGTGTTACTGATGGTAGCCTTTGTTACTTTGGTCCCAGCTCTCTGCAGGTCATTCACTAGGTCCCTCCGTGTGGTTCTGGGATTTTTGCTCACCGTTCTTGTGATCATTTTGACCCCACGGGGTGAGATCTTGCGTGGAGCCCCAGATCGAGGGAGATTATCAGTGGTCTTGTATGTCTTCCATTTTCTAATAATTGCTCCCACAGTTGATTTCTTCACACCAAGCTGCTTACCTATTGCAGATTCAGTCTTCCCAGCCTGGTGAAGGTCTACAATTTTGTTTCTGGTGTCCTTTGACAGCTCTTTGGTCTTGGCCATAGTGGAGTTTGGAGCGTGACTGTTTGAGGTTGTGGACAGGTGTATTTTATACTGATAACGAGTTCACACAGGTGCCATTAATACAGGTAACGAGTGGAGGACCGAGGAGCCTCTTAAAGAAGTTACAGGTCTGTGAAAGCCAGAAATCTTACTTGTTTGTAGGTGACCAAATACTTATTTTCCACCATAATTTGCAAATAAATTCTTTAAAAATCAGACAATGTGATTTTCTGGATTTTTTTTCCTCATTTTGTCTCTCATAGTTGAGGTATACCTATGATGAAAATTACAGGCCTCTCTGATCTTTTTAAGTGGGAGAACTTACACAATTGGTGGCTGACTAAATACTTTTTTGCCCCACTGTATATATGATTTCTATGGCAGTTAGGCTTTCCAGCGCCCAACGTATTTAGGTTTATGCAGTTTTGGATGACTGGTTCCAGCTCACACTGTCCCCGAAAAGATCTCCAACTTTACATGACAAAGGCACAGATGAAACGTATTCATTGCATTGAAGATTCACAAGTGAAATTGAAAATACCATCTTGTGTGTGTTGGTGCAGGCATGACTTTCTAGTGTTATATAGTGTCCTGGCGTTGCGGATCTAGGGGTTCCAGTTAAGACGTGGTCAGCCTTCTAAGAAAATATGGAATCTCACCGAAATATTCAGTTACTTTGCTGTGTGCCTTGAAAAGACAAACACTCAAACCATCATCTTCTCCTGGTATCCTGGTATCGCGTACCAAGGGTTCAAGTTGAAACGTCATCAGCCTTCTGAAGTAAGCTTGAACAAACACTGAGAAAGACAGAAACATCAAGTATGGATTGGCCTTGCAAAATCTGTAAATTTGCAACCTCCACTAAAGAAGAGTTGTTGAAACATTATAGGTTACGCCATATCCCCGGTGTGCAGCCTCTGCCATGTCCTTGCCTAGATTGTTTTTGTTCATTTAAGTCATGGGATAGCCTAAAATCACACATATCAAGGAAACACTCAACTCACTCAACAACAACAACAGTGAAAACCTCTGAAATACTCCGTTTTTTTGCCAGTTCTGTAATGTGGGCACATTCTCCACTGAAAAAGAGTATTTTGAACACCTTTGTCAACATTTAAAAAAGCAAGAAACTGTTTCCTGTGTTTTCAAATATTGTAGTTTCAAAACTAACATTTATGGAACATTCGCTTCACACAAAAATCGCAAGCACACTCCGCACTCATTAGATGAGTTTAAAGATGACGTGTTAAAGAGGTTTGAAAAGCCTTCACAAACAGATCAGTGCAGTGATGAAGCTTATCAGGAGGGTGAACATTCTGACATTGAGGAGTTCAGAGATGATGTGAATGTACTGCCAAAGTTGATTAAAAGAAGCTTGGCTCATTTGATGTTGAAATTAGAGAGTTCCTTTCATGTTCTCAACCGATGCATTGATGAGCTTGTAGAGTCGTTGCATTTTATTTGTCATTCAGCCACCGCTCCCATCATGAAAGACATTTTACAGTCCCGCTTGAAGAGACACAACTGTGAAGTTGATGAAGCCATTGTATCTGAAATGGTGAACAACATCTGTGTTGCTAACCCTATTAGCACTGCCCTTTGTGATGGTGGTCCTGTCTCCTCTGCCTTCAAAAGAAGAAAGTATTATAATGAACACTTTTCTGTCGTGGAGGTGATTGAGTATATTCTTAGTGGAGAGAGCAGCTTCCAGTATGTTCCCATTCTTAAGTCTTTACTTCAGGTTCTTAGCAGAAAAGATATACTAGACCTGATCTTGAGTGAGGCAGAAGCGCAGAGAACTGTGTACAAGTCATTTCATGATGGCACCTTTTACAAAACCAATGAACTGTTCTCAAAAAGTGACCCTTCAATTGAGCTTAATCTCTATGTGGATGACTTTGAGATTTGCAATCCTCTTGGCACATCCAGGAAAAAACACAGAATCACATCTGTGTATTGGGTGTTAGCTGATGTCCCCTCGTTGCTCAGATCTGAGCTAAACTCAATCTTCTTAGCAATTCTGTGCAAGGCTGAGGATCTAAAGAGATTTGGTTACAGTGCTGTGTTAGAGCCACTGCTCAAAGATCTTGTAGTCTTAGAGGAGGAAGGACTGTATGTTCCATCACTGGGTAGAAGAGTCATAGGCACAGTGTTTAGTGTTGTTGCAGACAATCTCTGTGTCCATTCTATGGGGGGATTTGTTGAGAGCTTTTCCAGTTCATACGTCTGTAGGTTTTGTCTAGGTGAAAAGTCCCAATTTCAAGATGGTGAAGTGAGAAATAAGGCATTCCCACCCAGAACAAAGGAACAATACACACTGCATGTCCAGGCTTTACAGGGAGGTAACAGTTCGATGCATGTTTATGGAGTGAAGCGACAGTAGCTACGTTTACATGGGCACATTTGATCGGAATAAACGCCCAATCGAAAAAAAAATACGTCATGTAAACATGTCAATCAGAATGTTTTAATCCGATGCAGCCTAATCAGACTGAAATTTCCTTCTGATCGAGAGGGGTGGTTTTGTCCGATCTTCATTTGGATAGACGTGCATGTACGCACCCATTCGGAATGAAGGGGTGAAAAAAGCCCACTGCGCATGCGTACAACTTCAGCGTGACGTCTTTCCGCTTTCACAGACCCAAGTAGAAAACATGGTGGGAGGTAAACAGAAGTGGTCTGCTGGCGCAGTCATCCTG
Organism: Pachypanchax playfairii; assembly: GCA_006937955.1. Lineage (NCBI taxonomy): Eukaryota > Metazoa > Chordata > Actinopteri > Cyprinodontiformes > Aplocheilidae > Pachypanchax > Pachypanchax playfairii. The sequence goes on from SSNP01000103.1 coordinate 1,588,512, forward strand.
TCATCCTGCTCTCCTCTCCTGTGGCGGAGGAGCAGTAGCAATATGTATTCTGCCTCTAGCTTGGTTAATGCGACCAGTAAAAATCCAAGCATAAAGGTAATCACCCACAGAAGGTCCATATTGGGGAAAACGTGAGTTAGCTCGAGCATACGATGGGGCGGAAAAGACGCACAGAAAAGACAGAGTTTGTTTACTTTTTTTCTTCCCCCGGAAAGACAACTTGCTGTGCGCATGCTCAACTCATTTAATCTGATTGAGTGCTTGGTGCATGTGTACTCATGGCATGATCAGATCATTTCAGTTAGTGTCCATGTGAACAGGGATTTGGGAATTCCGATTGACCAAGATTTTAATCAGATTAAGGAAATTTGGCGCATGTAGTGTGCACTGACAGCAAAACTGAAATATTTTCATGTTTTGTCTGGATATCCACCTGTGTTGCATGATCTCTTTGAAGGTATAGTGCCCCTAGAAATAGCACTGTGCCTAAGAGTATTCATTCACAACAAATACTTCACTCTTGAAGAGCTAAACAAATGAACAAAGAGTTCCCCTATAAATGGTCAGACAAAACTGATGCACCACAGTTTGTTCCTATGAACTTTGCCCAACGGAAAAGTGTGGGGGGCAATGCCCACGAAAACTGGGCTTTGCTACGACTCTTGCAACTCATGGTTGGATCAAAAATCCCTGAGGGTGACCCAGCATGGGAAGTGCTTCTTGTGCTCAGAGACATTGTTGAGCTTGTTGTGAACCAAGTCCACACAGAGGAGACCATTTGCTTCCTGGACAGTAATATATCTGAGCATAAACACAGGTTTCTCATGGTTTTCCCTGAGCAATGCCTCATTCCAAAACACCATTTCCTAGAACATTATCCAGAACTTATCAGGGCTTATGGTCCTCTGGTGTCCCAGTGGACAATGCGGTTTGAGGCAAAGCACAGCTTTTTCAAGCGTGTTGTCAGACATACTCGTAGTTTTAGAAATATTCTGCTGTCACTCGCCATGAAGCATCAGTTGTTGCTTGCTTATAACCAACATGATTCCAGAGCTGTCAGACCAATACTACAGGCTCCAACACTGTCTACAGTGGATGTTAGTGTGCTGAGAGAGGATATCCAAGAAGCACTGCAGGCTAAGTTTCCTGGTGAGACATGTGTCCAAATAGCCAAAGGTGTGTGTTACAGGGGCACCAAGTACACTAGTGGAATGATCCTGGCTAATGGTTCCACTGGTGGTCTACCAGATTTTGGGGAGTTGATCCAAATTGTGGTTTTGAAAGGCAATGTTGGATTCACAGTGAAAGGTGTAACTGCTTGGTCAGTTGAACAGAGGAGGAGGAGCTATGTGCTTGAGAAAACTGGTCCAGTGAAAGTCATAGAGCCAGCTGAGCTATCAGACACGGTCCCCTTGATTTCTTACATTTATGGTGGAACAACCATTATGAATTTATGTCCCATAAATCGTACCCATACATATATTTCAGACATGGCATATAGTTAATTGGCTCCTGGTTTCCATACTTGTAGATCAAATTTTAATATAATATTATGCACTATTTAGCTGTGACTAAGAATTACCAAAACATGTCAAAAATTTGGTCTACAGGTTACATAATGTCACAAACGTCTCAACTTCGAGTGATCCTTGCAGATCATGATGTTTGTAAAGTTGTACTACCACCTGGAATCCCAGAGACGGTGGATGACCTTCATTCAGCAATTCGTGATACCTTTTCCATTGCAAGAGATTTCTGTCTTCACTATAAAGATGCTGATTTTGGTGATGAGCTTTCCACCCTTGTTTCTACAGCTCACCTTAAGGACAAGGACACAATCAAGATTGTGTTTCTTCAGGACCAGGAGCCTACAATAATCTTGACCTTAAGTGATGTGACCAACGTGACTGATCATCCTTCTGAGTAGGATTTTGTTGACACCTCATCTGTGTCAGCTAATGACACTGATTAGTGCGAATGCTGGAAGGCATTCACACTGTATGTTTTTCTGTTTCTCTTTATTCCGACTTCTTACTACTTCCTACTTCTTATTATTATATCTCCGTACGTTTTTCGGCATCTAACTCGTCCCACAGTTTTCAACCGATTTCAACAATTTATATATCAAACTGTTCAGCTTGTTCAGGACAAGGGTGCTATGACTTTTGGTATTGATATCTCTTCAACTTTTTAAGTTATTCAACTTTTTGCGCGTTTTTTAGCCCCATTGAAATACATTGAAATCGCTTCAAATTCTTCAAATTTCTTCAAATTCCTTCAACTACTTTGCTTTTCAACTACTTCAGCATACTTTAACTTAGAAACTTCATTCAACTTTTAAACAAGTCACAAGACATTCAGCTATTGTTGTATGATTCAGCTTTTTGATATCTTTTACGGTTTTTGAGAAATCATAGTTTACGTTTTTAAAACTTTTCAACTCGCACGCCTCAAATCTGACATAAAATGAATGGAAAAGATAGGGAGGAGATGTGGACTTTGCGTGCTTCTGGAACCCACAGCGGGAGAACCGTAAGGCCTAGAGAAATAAGAGTTACATCATCTGAAAGCAGACAAAAATCCCGGCGTTTTGATGTATAATTTGTGAGTGTATCATGGAAGGTGTGGAGGCAGGAGGGAGTAGTTCGCTTAGCGAACGTTGATTTCAGACAGCCACACACTCTAGCTCCAGAGTGGGAGATCCTCATTTTTAATTTTCAAAAAGCCAAAAAGAATGTCCCTCCACCCAAACCATTTGTGGTACACACACAAATTATACATCAAACAGTGGGGATTTTTGTCAGCTTCACAACAGTGTAACTCTCATTTTTCTAGCTGCTATAGTTGTCTCACAATGTGGCCTAGAAGCAGGACTGGTCCGAGAAAGCTCTCATAGATTTCCATTCAAAAAATCAGCTTTTTCGTTCTCTTCAGCGGCTAAAGTACAACATGTTCGCATCGTCATTTCTCCCAAACAGAAGATTGTAGAAAGCTGAAAATTTACATGAATCGGCTTCAAAGCCTTCTGTCACATACAGTTCAAGAATTTTTTTGATAGCTGTTATCGTTTATAAATGACGGCTTCCCGTTTGGGAACATGTATTCATCCATTTCGCCTGTATCAAGTTATATTAGGGGATGTTCCATATATGGGCGTGTGTATCCTTTTCTTACACACGCATTGGGGCCTTCTGCTGTACAGAGTCTGTGTGTCTCTCATTCAACTGTCTGTTCATATGTCTATCTGTGCTTCACTCTGTCTTACAATCTCTTTTTCTGTATAGCCTTCTGAATTTATCAGTCAATTTTAAATGAATGCTTTTTCTGATATTAACATGATGATGCTATTGACTCCGGAATAGCGCTACCACTGGTGGCAGCTTGTTGGAGTAGCTCTGTGACTTAGCTAGCATTTGCTAGAATTTTTTGTTCTTTTTGAGTATTTCTTGCTAGTTTTTTCTTCTGGAAATAATTTCTAGATACTTTTCTTCTGATTTGGGTGCTGTGCTGATTGAGTTTTTTGCTTGATTTGGCACTTTTTTGCCACTTGTTATGATGCGTAACCATGGCAACAAGAGACTTGTTTACAAGAAAGAGCAGCTAACTGACATTTCTAAGGCTGAAATAATCCTCAAATTGAAACTCTGGATCCCTGATGAGCTCAAAAGAAGATGACATGGATGCAGAGCAGGAGAACAGTTAAGAGAGAGAAAGAGGAAGTTTAAACCTTCACTTCTATCAGTCATATTGACAAATGTGAGATCTCTCACTAACAAAATGGATGAACTTGAAACTCTGTTGAAGACCCAGCTAGAGTATCGGGAATGCAGCATCATGTGTTTTACTGAGACATGGCTAAAGGAACATATCCCGGACTCCAGCGTTTCTCTGCCTGGCTTTCAAACAATACGGGCAGACAGAGATTTGAAGAGGAGCACCAAAAGAAGAGAAGTTTGTCAGCTGATCACATCTGCAGTCACCTGTTGGGGTGGAGCATCAGAGCAGGTGACATGAAGAGGCTGAACAGATGGATAAGGAGGACTGATTCTGTCCTGGAGACTGAACTGGAGTCTCTTGAGTTGATTGTCCAAAGGAGGATGAAGAACATGATGGAAAACCCTCATCATCCTCTTCAGAACACAGTAACTCAACAACAGAGTGTCTTCAGTCAGAAGATTCTTCAGATCCGCTGCAGCACAGACCGCTACAGGAGATCCTTCCTGTCCACACCTATAACCTTCTATAATGGCTTCCTGAAAAGGAACTGAGCTACAACAACACTTAATTTCCCTTTGGGGATTAATAAAGTATTTTTGATTTTTTTTTTATTTGATTTCTGGTTTAAAATGCTGACTCATTTTCAATATCTATTTAAGTTCAACGACCCTTCTCATCTCTTTATGGGATACATTTTAAAAGTATTTAATTTTGTGAACCCTTTAGCTTTATTGAAATACATTATAATTGTTTAACTGTTTTAAACTCTTCAACTTTTTAAACTTTTTTAACTACTTCAGCTCTCTTCCGCTTGGACACTCAACCTTCTTTAAAAAGTATTAAAGTTTGTGAACCCCTTTTAGCTTCATTGAATTACATTCAAATCGTTCCACTTTTTAACTCTTTTTACTTTTTTAACTACTTCAGCTCTCTTCCACTTGTACACTCGACCTTTAGCTATTGATATACCTTCAAATTTTAAAAGTATTTAAGTTTGTGAACCCTTTAGCTTTATTGAAATACATTATAATTGTTTAACTGTTTTCAACTCTTCAACCTTTTAACTTTTTTAACTACTTCAGCTCTCTTCCACTTCGACACTCAACCTTTAGCTATTGATATACCTTCAACTTTGAAAAGTATTAAAGTTTGTTAACCCCCTTTAGCTCCATTGAAATACATTCAAATCATTCAACTTTTTAACTCTTTTCACTTTTTTAACTACTTCAGCTCTCTTCAACTTTTAAATTACACCTTTAGATATTGATATATCTTCAACTTTGAAAATTAATTAAGTTTGTGAACCCTTTTAGCTCCATTGTAATACATTCAAATCTTTCAGTTTTTTCAACTTTTTAAACTTTTTTTAACCATTTCAGCTCTCTTCAACTTGAACACTCAACCTTTAGCTATTGATATACCTTCAACTTTAAAAAAGTATTTAACTTTGTGAACCCTTTTTAGCTCAATTGAAATACATTCAAATCTTTTAACTTTTTAACTCTTTCAACTTTTCCAACTACTTCAGCTCTTTTCAACTTAGAAACTCCATGTAAATGTTTCAGCTGCATTTAACTCGTTTGTTTCAGCTTCCAGCATTCACACTGCATTTCCGCAGGAAATACAATTCATCTAGTTCTTTCTTCATCTGAAGATAGTCCAAGGCACTGTCACCAGTGCTGGCCTGTTCAGTTTCAGATTCCCAGCTTTTCTGACCTCACAAAGATCCAAATTCGGTCAGCCAACGAGCGCTTCCAAAAAGATGGGGTTCTTCTCCCTACAAAAGATTTAACTCCACTGCTTCCTGACATCCTCGGAAAACTAGCAGAAGCTATTTATAAGTATACAGCGTATCCATCAAGTCTGCAGATCAGTGAGGTAGCAGAGGCCTTGACTCTAAAGCATCCCTGCCTGAAAGAACCAGGGTCCTTCAATGGGTCCTATGGGTGGGAGTAGCGTATAAAATACAAGATGAACAATTTCAGAAGCAAGCTTAGAGGTCTCGGCTGCCCTGAAGTTGAAGAAAGAATGTCAAAAGACCAAAGAAGGCTGAGGTGAACTACCTACCCCCTTATGGTCAAGGTGAAAGTATTGAAAATTTGGAAAAAGAGAGAGTCGAGCTACTGAGTGAAGCGATGAAAAGGGACAACTCAAGAGTGGTATCTCGGAAAATGGACAAAACGTTCAGCCTTCGTCGGGAGGAAATAGTGAAAGAGGCCCCTGACATCAGTGACTTCATGAAGCGCTGGCCTGCGCTTTTTAGAGAGGTAAAGGTGAGATAAAATGTTTATTAAACCAGTATTTTTATGTTGTGGATGGATGATATTGTGGATACAATTGAAGTCAGATAAATAAAAAAATGTAGAAATACATATATTTAGACCCAATACATTTAAATGTGTACAAATACACATTTGAATTTTCATTTCTGAATTATTTATTTATACTTATGTCTCTTGTTGTACTTTATTCTGGTGTGCCCTGCAGATATGTGAAGAATTCAAGAGGATAACAACAGTTAGCCTTGAATCGACGTTTCGACCTAGGTCCAGAGTCTCAGTGACTGGTGCACCTTGATTAGTTCCAGTTTTCTCTCCCAGTGTTCACCCGATGTTTTGAGTTTGTAATCAGTTTGGTTTTGTATTTAAGTCCCGTGTGTTTGTTAGTCAGTGTCGGTTTGTTCTCAGTCTGTCTTAGTCTCAGTTTTCAGTCTTAGCTTTTGCTACTCACATGTTTTGGATTCTGTTGGACTTGCCTTTCATTCACATGTAAGTTTGTTTTGCTGTCCCGTCAGCAGTTACTTTGTGATTAAACCTTTTTCTTTATTTCTACCTCCCCATTTCATTCCTGCACTTGGGTCCTATCCTACAACCACCAAGACCTAACAGTATTTGCATCTGATTTTTTTAACACCTTATCTATTTTTTATATCAATCAGGACAACACAGTTGAAAAGCGCAGAGAAATTGCCATGCGCTGCCTCATTACGACAAAGCACTGCTGTAAGCCTCCTCTGCATGGATTTAACACAGCAGTTGAAGTCACTGCCGCCCAGCTTCTATAAACAAATACGTCCAGTTGGTGCAATATTTCTTCATCAAATCAAATAAGTCATCTTCATCTGTCAACCACCCATTGTTACTGCAGCTTACTATACTTGTATCTTAGTAGCCGTTTGTGTGTTTGTTTGTGGAAGCTGGACAATTTTTCAGCTGTTGTGTTATATCCATGCACCATGCAGTGGCTGTTTACAGCAGTGTTTGCTGTAACCTCAATATAGTCTCGAGTCTAAATCAGCTTCTGAAAATCCTCTTTTACTTTGCACTTTTCATTTGCAGTGAACATGATCACTGAGCCCTCTAGGAATAGTTGTTTTCATTATTGAGTAATTTTTCATCACTTTTGCACACAACATGCAAGCACCTGCTATTCACTTCCATTGTTTATGCTATGCTAAAGCAAATTGACTGCTTCCAGATCAGGAGAATAACTACACTGGTTACAAAGTCTACAAAGGTTACAAAAGTTCTCAACATGTCTCGTTTAGTCCCTGCTGAGGCTTTTTTTTTTTCAATCACAGATAGGAATTTTTTTTGTCCTAATCATCCTAATGTCATCGTCCTTTCTGGTTTTGCATATACGTTTATACATGCATATATGTATGTGTATCTTATACTCTCATCTGGCGCCCCAGGTGGCTGCCAAGGGGGATTGAGAGTGAAAATATGTATCCATATTTCGTTGTGCTTCTGTATAACGACAATAAATCTCCTTGTTCCTTGTTTTTCTCACTTTTCTAACTGTGGGAAATATGGCAATAGACAAAATTTCACTTAGAGGTGGCATATCCCTTTAAAAAACATTTTTTATTAGATGTTTTTGTCAAAGTTGAAAAACAATACATTTTTAAAAATTTTAAACGTTACAATGGAATTAACAAAAATTTGAAAATGGTTTGATTTAGCTTTTATAGGTTACAGAATGACAAAGTAAAATAACTAGAAAAAAACACAAAAGAAAACCTGTTTTAGCTTATTTTCATACCTGAAGTAGTTCATTCTCATGCATGTCATCCTGAAGAGCTTGAGCTATGTATTTTATACATCCTAACATCTTTTTTATTTCTCCTACAAGGATGAGGAGGAGCTCAACGCAGACCTTGCAATGCAAGTCATGAAGATTGCTGTCATTAGTGATGGGCCTGCAACCAATTGTTGAGGGATCCAAGATCCTGTAGTGGATTAATGTTGCTAGATCCTGTGCTTTGATGATGGGAGTAATCTACGCTCTGAACCTTACCTATCCCAAGCAGCTGACATTTACCTTTGAGGTATTTCCAAAACTATGCCTTGAGCTTGATGGACAAAAAGCCAGCTCTAAAGCAATGAATCTCAAGTTTGGTATTTTCTAGAGCAGACTTGATGGACCATTCGGGAGGGAGTTTCACATTAGACACAAAACCTGTTCTTATTTCTACATTTCTGGCACTACTTCATTCATTGTGAAGGAATTTGAGCTGTAGTTAATTTCTCCCATGACCTCTGTGTTCTGAGGGTACAGGTGTGTTTTGAAGTTTATATGTAATGCCCTCTTTAGCTGGCCTTAATTTTGAGGGTGAAAAGTAAAATATAGATAAGGATCAAGATGACTTCGTAACAGTACTGACAAAGTTGAATGAAAGAAGCTTTGCCCATTTTATGTTTAAATTAGTGCATTTAACCTCTTAAGCCCCAAGCCTGCCGCGGTGAGGCCCTAAGTCCCCCGATTGGGGGACGTTGGGGCTTAAGAGGTTAATGTATAGCAGACTGTCATCTTTTGTTTTGATTCATTGTCACATTTTCAAGTCAAAAAATGATTCATGTAGTAGGTTTTATTACATTTTAATACACAGTTTCTCATAAGTTTCAGAGGGCGTTTTGTGTCTTAGCAAAATGAAGCCCACAAATCTTGCACTTTGCACGTTAAAGAATTGTGCTGTTTGTTATTGTAATTAAATGAGTAACTCATTGCTCCCTTCGCTGATGTCCAGGTATTTGGCATCTTCTTGCTCTGAGTTGATTTCACTCAGCCACCTTCAAACAAATACACACCACATCCTATTCTTTTTCTGACGATCATGACACAAGAGCAGACACAGCACATGTTAAGGCTGAACTTCGTTTGGGAAAAAAAGTGATCAACAAGTTTCTAACGAATCTTGACTTCTTTGTGGGCGGGCACCACCATGGATGAGCCCGTTCACAAGGTAGTCGTGGTTATAAGAGACAACCAAATGATCAAGTTTGTATTTGGAGCGACTTAGCATCTGGGAAACAGGAAAATTCCCTTATAGAATCTCCTGCAGGGATCATACTAATTTAGTTCATGTTATTGTGACCAAAAAACTACTACACTATAACTAAAATATCTTATTGGACCAACATAAAGGTCAGCATAAATAGTATTTATGTTCATTTTAATTATAAATGTGTTTTATTTTGACCAAAAAGCTACTTCACCATATATAAATATCATGTTGGATCAACTTAAATTCTTGCGTTCTTGTCGACAGTTATTAAGTTCATGTTACTTAGGAATGTGTTTAGTTGTGGCCAAAAAGCTACTTCACCATACTCAAAAATATTGCTTTGAATTAATGCAATTCTGCCAGAAGTTGGCTTAACTTAAAAATTCTAGTGGAAAACGTTAACATATATATATATATTTTTTTTGAACCAATGTTTTATTTATTAGAGTGCAGAAGAAAGAGTTACAATGGCCGACAAGGAACCGGAGGGGTTTTATATCAAAAATATCAGGGAAGGATCACAAAATTATGCTTAAAAAATTAACAGGGCACACTCGCTAGAAACACAAGTGCTGTATAAACTTCAAATGGCATCTTGTTAGGAAATAAGTTGTCAATTCGCACTTTGGCAGCATTTTTCAACAGGGCAGTATAAATCGCCAGAACACCATCACGGCTGCAACCTGGTGCAGCAAAGTTCCTAAGTGTAATATAGGGCGACCAGAGGCGTCCAGAGTGATGTCTAATATGAAGATGAACATGTTTTTCAGTGAGTATCCACTTAGACAAGTTTAAAAACAGTAGCTTAAAGTTGTAAAAGTTATTTTGTACTGCTTATTTTTTCTTCTTCTTCCAGCTCCTGTTGAGAACGGACGCTTCTCCAACTTCTCCCTCATCTATCTCCTCCCCCACTGTGTCTGCGTCTCTGCGTTTCTCTGTACTGGCTGCTGCGAACTGCGAAAATTGAAGAATGGATTTGGTTTTGTGGTCACTCAATGCATTGGACCTAGTTTTTTCAAACAAAAGGCTGAAAAGGGGGGAGCCGTCATCCCCGAAGTCGACCCTCCCGGCCGGGTTTACCATGGATTTCTAGGGTGAATGGAAGATGGTATGCATGTCTGCTTTGGTTGTTGAAGACATGGGGGATGTGTACATATTTGGATTATTGATCGTGGGGTACTTACTGATCGGCGTTGGTGGTTAACTTAAGTAACTACAAATTCTAAAGCTGTGGAATGGATGGGCTGCATCTGGCAACAATTGGACTAAAAGATTTGGAGATCTGGATCACCAACTGGATGCAGTCTCAGAGCAGTACCATGACCAACTGGCTGTGATTCTTGAAAGGGACAGGGAGGTCCAGGAACGGGACCACAAATGCCGCTTTTCCACCGACAGAACACGGTGCGGCTCGGTTCACTTTAGCCCAATTTAATTTTAAAATACAATTGACTTTGGACAATGGCGACTTCCTCCACAAGAACCAAAAATCAAACCAACCAAAATGAACCACAGACCGAGTGCAAAGTACAAAAACACACGTATATCCACCATTGCTGTTGTTGTTTTAGACTTGGGACAGCAGAAAACATCTTTTGTACTTAACTCTGTAATTTCATGTCCCAAACAAACACATGTGCACTATGGTCAGGGAGGATGGAGCTTACTCACAAATTTATGTCAGAGCAGAATAATGTGTGTTTTGTTTTGGTTCATGGCAAAAGCATCAATGATCTCCAGCTCATCAAGTACCAGGCAGGTTCGCAATAGCTGTCTTCTAGCAACACAAATCTCACTGCTGCACAACTAAATGAACAAGATCAAATCAAGTGACACTATAGTCTCCTCCGGACCAGTGAGGTTTAGCATCAGTTGGGGTTGACAACTTTCTCTCAGCCAAATAAGGGACATTTTTGGCATTTAGAAAAAGGCTAATGCAACTAGAGAAGCAATGTGAGAATGCAGACCTCCACCAGTGATCTGGATCATCACCAAAATCTAATCTGGACCCTTTCTAACCTATCCTGAACATTTCATCAAAATCCATCCAGAAGTTTTTCAGTTATCTTGTTAACAAACAAATAAACTCTGGTAAAAACACAACATCCTCTGCTGCCCTAACTGGTGAACAGATTTTTATCTAAATATGCAGCTCACATGGAAACATGGATACAATACTGGTGAGACAGTTACAAATATTCAAAATTATTTATACATTTGAACACTTAAAACATAGTTGCATTTCCTCACATGAATAAACCTCAAAATAAATCATCAGTTGGACATTAATAGCAGTTAAACCGCAGATTGCAAATGAAAAGAGGCATTAGATATCACAACTCACCACGTACAGAAAGCTTAGTTACATCACCAGTAACAGGCTTTAGTAATAAAGTGATAAATCACTAATTTATTTGTTTGTTAAAGAGAAGTTGAATAATATTATGATCTCAAACATAATACTGTTTTATACAATGTGTATTTAGAAGTAATTGCCAAGTTAACAATGCGTTTTCTTAAAATTCTTGAGCATTCCCTTCACTTTGTCTCTCCACCACATTTGCTGTCATTGGGTTCTAAATCTAACACAATGTAAAGTGATGACTGATAAGAAAAGAGACCCAAAAAAGACGGAAACAAAAAAAAAATCAACTCTAAGGATGGTTGTCTGTAACTGAGCTACCCATTTCCTTTTCAATCGTGTGATATGCTGTAAAAGAAATTATGTCAAGAAAATCACAAGTATGACCAAACCTTAGACGTTTTTAGAGGAGATTTTTAGCACTTACAGTGGGGCAAAAAAGTATTTAGTCAGCCACCAATTGTGTAAGTTCTCCCACTTAAAAAGATCAGAGAGGCCTGTAATTTTCATCATAGGTATACCTCAACTATGAGAGACAAAATGAGGAAAAAAAATCCAGAAAATCACATTGTCTGATTTTTAAAGAATTTATTTGCAAATTATGGTGGAAAATAAGTATTTGGTCAATAACAAAAGTTAATCTCAATACTTTGTTTTATAGCCTTTGTTGGCAATGACAGAGGTCAAACGTTTTCTGTAAGTCTTCACAAGGTTTTCACACACTGTTGCTGGTATTTTGGCCCATTCCTCCATGCAGATCTCCTCTAGAGCAGTGATGTTTTGGGGCTGACACTGGGCAACACGGACTTTCAACTCCCTCCAGAGATTTTCTATGGGGTTGAGATCTGGAGACTGGCTAGGCCACTCCAGGACCTTGAAATGCTTCTTACGAAGCCACTCCTTCGTTGCCCGGGCGGTGTGTTTGGGATCATTGTCATGCTGAAAGACCCAGCCACGTCTCATTTTCAATGCCCTTGCTGATGGAAGGAGGTTTTCACTCAAAATCTTACGATACATGGCCCCATTCATTCTTTCCTTTACACGGATCAGTCGTCCTGGTCCCCTTGCAGAAAAACAGCCCCAAAGCATGATGTTTCCACCCCCATGCTTTACAGTAGGTATGGTGTTCTTTGGATCCAACTCAGCATTCTTTCCCCTCCAAACACGACAAGTTGAGTTTCTACCAAAAAGTTCTATTTTGGTTTCATCTGACCATATGATGTTCTCCCAATCCTCTTCTGGATCATCCAAATGCTCTCTAGCAAACCGCAGACGGGCCTGGACGTGTCCTGGCTTCAGCAGGGGGACACGTCTGGCACTGCAGGATTTGAGTCCCTGGCGGCATAGTGTGTTACTGATGGTAGCCTTTGTTACTTTGGTCCCAGCTCTCTGCAGGTCATTCACTAGGTCCCTCCGTGTGGTTCTGGGATTTTTGCTCACCGTTCTTTTGATCATTTTGACCCCACGGGGTGAGATCTTGCGTGGAGCCCCAGATCGAGGGAGATTATCAGTGGTCTTGTATGTCTTCCATTTTCTAATAATTGCTCCCACAGTTGATTTCTTCACACCAAGCTGCTTACCTATTGCAGATTCAGTCTTCCCAGCCTGGTGAAGGTCTACAATTTTGTTTCTGGTGTCCTTTGACAGCTCTTTGGTCTTGGCCATAGTGGAGTTTGGAGCGTGACTGTTTGAGGTTGTGGACAGGTGTCTTTTATACTGATAACGAGTTCACACAGGTGCCATTAATACAGGTAACGAGTGGAGGACCGAGGAGCCTCTTAAAGAAGTTACAGGTCTGTGAAAGCCAGAAATCTTACTTGTTTGTAGGTGACCAAATACTTATTTTCCACCATAATTTGCAAATAAATTCTTTAAAAATCAGACAATGGGATTTTCTGGATTTTTTTTCCTCATTTTGTCTCTCATAGTTGAGGTATACCTATGATGAAAATTACAGGCCTCTCTGATCTTTTTAAGTGGGAGAACTTACACAATTGGTGGCTGACTAAATACTTTTTTGCCCCACTGTATATGTCTGCTTCATTTGTGTACTAATGCCAGGATTTCATAAGAATTAGTGACACCTAAATCACATTCTCGTTGGAAATGAAATCTGGGGATTAACAGGAAAATTCCTGATGAGAATTTGATGTTAATAGCAAAACCAATGTTGAAAATACTAATTTGGCTGATGGTCAATAGGAGTTATTTTCTTCCATTATTTATTAGCTTTGTGTTGGCTAAATAAAAACAATTTCTGTTGTAGATTAAAAATTATACACAGTTGGTATTTCAAGATTTTCTTACATTATCTTAAAACAATTGAGTCATGTTATTTAAACCTTGAATGAAAAATGTCTTTTGTGTAATAAAATACTCAAAATAAAAATCTCTTTAGCCTGTTAAACAACTGCCATGACTTTTTGTGCTTGCAATGCTAATTTGTGCTTACTTTAGAGGCTTGACTGAACATACTGTAGAAACTTAACATAAATCAATAAAAAACACTTACTATTTTCCAAGACTAATGCCTTTTTTTAGTCATTACTCTTCAGGGCCCACAGATTGGAAGTAGCTTGTTAAACTGGAACAATAAAAGAGGGGAATAATACCAAAAATGGATAAAAAGTCATAACTACGCCAACACTGCCCAAATTTGAAACTTAACAGGCCTTCTGTTTAAGCTTCACAATGATTATACAGCCTAATCACAGGCAAATTCAATATTTAAGTACTGTTTGACAACATTATCCATATTTTATCAGTAATCAGAACTGAAATCTATGCATTCACATCATCGTCATAATCTCTAAAAACAATTTTTTTCTTTGATGAATTAGTCTACTCAAACACCAGTCAAACTAAAGTTTCAATGTCAGTTCAGCAATGAGTATCTTTGAAAAAGAACACACCAATGAGGCTATCCAATAAAGCCATGCATCTGCACAATGTTAAGTGTCGGAGTTGCGTTGACACTCATGACAATAACAAACAGACAGAACCCCGAAAGCTCAGTGTGTATCAATGCCAGCCAAAACTTCTAAGCTGCTATGACAGTGAGAGTGTGTTAAACTTGTCTCTTGTCTCTCTGTTGTGGCCACCAGAACACCCAACAGAAGGGAACAGTGTCACACTGAAGAAATGTGCTTTGTGCCAGTGGAAATTAATGTCAGGATCAGCTTACATGTCGACATGAAGTCGTAACTAACGTCACTGTAGAGAAGGTGGGCAGACCGATACCGGCTGGACAAGTTTGCAATGACCTGACTGAATGGGTCAGGAAATTTTGTGGAGAGTAAGTAAAACTGGGACACAAAAAGTGGCAGGAACAGGGGAAATAACAAGTGAGGGAAAAAACGTTATCTCTTCAAAGTGTTCAGCAGTATTGCTTTCAGCAGTTTTAAATAAAGCAGTTTAGTACAATAGAAAAATGGCACAAAAGCATGAATGTGCTTCTAAATCATATGACATGGCAATACTGAAAGAAATGCTAAAATGAGGCAGAAAAAAACAGCAAGAGTTAAACAGGTCATTTCATACACATTTCAGGACTTTGTGGTTATTTCTACAGTATTAACCAGTAATATGAAACATTTTATATCTAAAAAAAACATTAGGAAACACTAACACTTTTAAATCTGTCTGCGTTAAAATTCGGGTGGTTCTGTCAGGCTACGAGCAGCAACTCATTCATATTCATTATTCGGATTTGCTGGACTCAGATTGGCTAACAAACTAGCCTATGAGAGCAAAGAATACTGTTTTCTGCCCCGCTGCGCATGGCAACGTCACAAGTACTCTCTTCCTGTTTTCTACGTTATGTTACAGCTTTTAGCCAGCTGCATGCTAGGCGTGGATTCAACTGCGGGAGCTGTCGAGTACTAACAAAGGAGTTGTGACGCAATAGATACAGGCCATTCGAACTCAGGTGTTATCGCCACCTGCGTAGTTTGAGAGATAACAACTGAAAGAGAAGTTGTTGACCTGTTTTCACAACCACTATTAAGGTAAGAAAACCTGTGGAGCTAAAATATTCAACAGAATCCTCAGAAAAAATGTTTTTAATGGAAGGGCCTCTTTAAAAAAAAGAAGGGCAACAATGCTACTACTACTACTACTACTACTACTACTGTCATTTAGCAGACGCTTTTATCCAAAGCGACTTACATTGAGAGAACATACAAGCAAGAATTCAAAGAGAAGGAAAAAAATATAAGGAGGCGGACTGTTTGGAGTCCAGTTTAATTCCGACGCTGATACCTCAAGTGTATCAATTTTTTTTTTTTTTTTTT
>SSNP01000103.1:1604179-1639025 GCA_006937955.1 Pachypanchax playfairii
TTTTTTTTTTTTTTTTTGTGAGAGATAAATTCTCAAATCGATATCATAAATCATAAATTACTCCTACATTAAGACTGAAAGTGTTCTTTAAAGAGGTGAGTCTTAAGTCTGCTCTTAAAAGTAGCTGCAGACTCTGAGGATCGGACCGAGTTTGGTAGGTCATTCCACCATCGGGGGACAACAGAGGAGAAGAGTTTGGAACATGATCTCATGCCACGTTGTGGTGGAAGCGCTAGGCGTCTTTCAGCGGCTGAGCGTAGCTGACGCGTGGGAATGTAGGTTTGGACAATGCTGAACTACAGACCCTAACTAAGTCAGAAGCCTTGTTCCACAAATCCAAATAACAAGGGTGTGGGAGAACACCAGCGGAGGTGTACGGTCAAGCAGTGTTAATTTTGGCAAGAAATTTTTATTTATTTTTAGTCATAGTCTTTTGACTAAAATTCTTTTCAATTTTAGTCACAATTTTAGTCACTAAACTAGTTTTAATTGTAGTCTAATTTTAGTCAACGAAAATATGTGGCAGTTTTAGTATTAATTTCAAAACTGCAATATAGTATGGACATTTTCTTACCATTCCACACTTCATCTGGAGTCTTCCTGGGAGCATCTCAAACAACTACGAAAGCCTCTGCTCACCGCTCAATAAGCCGAGCTCTGATTGGTTCTTTTCACAGTAGCCCCAGCTGTTAGCTTTTTGACTGATTCCTCTCTGCACCTTTCTTTTCCTCTGATTGGATTTTGTCGCTGTCTATTTTCGTGTCATCTTTTATTTGTCAAATTTTTGTTTCGTTTTCATCCGCAAAAATGTATTAGTGACTAAAATTATGACGAAATATTTTAGTCAACAAAATTAACACCGCGGTCAAGTAACTTGAGAGAAACAGCAAGATTTAGTGAGATGCATGTATGATACCTCCAAATGTTTTGTGCAATGTATCCGTCGGCGCTGTGCATATAAACGTATGGATACGCTATGACACAGGAATGTGCCCAGCAGTTTTGTGCATATAAGCACGTTGTGCATATAAGTGTTGTGCATATAACTGTCGACCACTGTACCTATATTTTCCTAGAACCTTACAAGAGCATTATGGGAAATAAAACTAAAGAATGAACAACAGATCTGACTAATTTTCAACTCTTTACCACTGAAAAGAACCATTACAATCTAAACAATATGCGGGTTTACCAAAAAATACCATATATATGGTGATAAGATAGTGCTGATTGTATTAAGTTCATTCAACATTAAAATTAAAGAAAGCAATGCATCTATACTTCTCAAAGAGCACAGTATGGGACTTACCTTTTAGCACAGCGTGGCTGTTTGAGCACTGGGAGAGAAGTAAAACAAAAGCAGAGCGAACTCCCAGTAAAACTGTAGCCTCTAGCAGCGATCCAGCCAGAAGGGAACTCAGTGATATCCTCTGATTACAAGCACGGTATAACCTAAAAACAAAGTTATTTCCTATTACAGAGTATATGCAGGAAAGTTAATTTAAATACCTTTTTAAGACTTTTAAAGGACCTTCCAAAACATTTTAAGACATCATTGCCAATTCAAGCTGTAATAAGCAACAAATTTTGAACTTAACCGTTTTAATCTGCAATGGAATCCATAAAACACAAACAAACAGCATAATTCAGAGTAGCTGGGAAAAATAAAGCTAAAAAAATGTTTTAAAAATGCAAGGTTTGTTGGACTACTTAAGTTCACAACAAGTAACACTCAAGCTACCAGCTACTCACAAGGACTTGGTGAAAACAACAATGCCATTCAAAACTCAAGGGGTCAAGGTCGTAGCTCAGCTGTCGTATCTGGTGGCACACAAACTGGTGATGCTGCTTGTTGCACTGTACATATGGAACTTCACAGAGTTTATACCCATTGAAACTACACTGATCTTTTTTTGCAGCCTCTCAGTTGTTTTTAGTGACAAGCTTCTGCCATGTTTTACAATCAGGTATCTCCAACAAGCAATACATTTCCCCATTTTTAGTTGCTGTTTTGAATGTTTAGTGCTATGAGGAGGGAATCCTTATTGATTTGATATGTGGCAAGCATAGCACTCCAGCAAATCTCTATTTTTAATTACGGAGAGGTGAAAAATAAATACAGTTATGACACTTTTTGCAGTCAAAGTATTTGGACAGAACTTGGACACTAACATTTAATACCTTTCAAAATCGTGATTGAGAGTTTTTCATACCCTTTAAGGGCCTCACCTTTCAAGCTGGTTTAACAATTTGTAATCTTCTTTAAGACCTTGCAGACACCCTGTATTACAATCAGAACATTAAAAACCCCTTTGCAAAAATAATGTTATCTTGCTAACAGATTTATAAGAACACATGTGAGCAAATCAACCACATCAAGGTTTTAGGATTTTAATCTGCAGAGCTTTAGTAACAGAGAAAGATTGGCCACATTGTTCTACACAGAAGACTGGAAGAACCATTCCTAATGTGATGTGTACTGCCAATTGACCTTTCGCCGAGCCCTACCGGCTTAATTACTGTTGCTACGCCCACCAACTCGTCCAGCAAAGGTAGATTTTATCGGAAGAAATCAGCAAGCTTTCAGTGAGATCATGTTTAAATATCACAAAAATGGTAAATTTACGTTTGTGTGAACTGTTTCACATTCTCCATTCGTCTGTGGAGAGGTTGTTTTTTTCTCTTATGTACAATTCTGAACACTCCCCACTGCACTGGACTGCGTACACCACACCACTCCTTTTGTGTTTGAGTGTTTTATCTTTGGGATGAACCAGTTTCTGTCTGAGGGTTTGATTTGAAGTGCAATCAAATTCAGAGTTATGGGGAGTTATATTTTTCATGCATTTTATATATTTGTTTTTGTGGTGTATCTTAATTTGAAGCTATGTTTAAACATTACTATAGTGACCAGAAAACGTTAGGGGTCAAAGAAAATGTCACTCAAGTTGTTGTTGTGAGATAACAAGAACGTTGCTATTTTGTTGCTGATCTGAGAAAATATTGTCTGATATTAAAATGGTCCATGGCACAGAAAAGGGACTTCTTAAATAAAAAATGTGATGTTTCACTTAAAGTATTATTTTTGGAGGGATTTTTTTTACAGGAGAGTAAAAAAAACTCCCATACAGTATACCTGGGATATCCAGGGACTTATGACTGTCAAAGGTTTGCAGAAGTTTTACAAATTTATAAATCATAATGTGCAAAGATGTAACCACACCTGTATGGATGAGAAGGACGATGATACCAGGGATTAAGGTAAAGTATTGAGTCAGGTCTAGGTGGGTTGGTGCTGAGGACAGAGTTGGGTGAACAGAGAGAGTTCTTGAGATGGACACATCCAGGCCAGGACAACAGGAGCCTTTTAGCAGGATGAATTAGATTGGCTTCCTCTCTGCTCTGCACGCAGCTGGTAACCTGTAGAGAGACCATGAAACAAAATCCCTTTTCTCATTACAAATATATTAATAACATGGTACATGGATGTGAGATTTTGGATAGAAAAAATAATGATTTCATCCCAAACTGCTTTGTTTGTCAGACTATATTATAACATTTGAATTAGGGGTTCCTGTCATCAACTCGTTTTGCTCAAAAGCAATTTCCTAAAAAGAACAGAAGTCAAAGTGAGAAAAGAAATAATGACAAGAAAGGAATGCCACTGAGGTACAAAACAGCAGGACGGGAAAGGTGGGAAAAGGTTCCACACAGAGTGCGACCATAAGATATGTAGCAATATAGGGAAGGTGAATAATTGGAAGCTGAAGAAAGAAAGGCAGATGAAATGAGACAAAGAAGGAATCCCCATGAAGCTCTGATGGAGTGAACATTTGACCTAAAAAAAAAAAGCCCTTTATACTCCTCTTTTGGATTAAACTTTTCTTGGAACAAAATACATCAAACACACTTATCCAGAACAATCAGATTGTTCCTTGTCCTTGTGTCCATAAGTCAACCTGTAGGCATGCTCTTCTGCCACACATTTTAGAGAAAAACCATTAAGGAAAAATATTCTGGCACTCTTAAGTGAGCACTTATCCCTTCAGTAGGAGTGGATATTACAAAATCAGACAAAATCAATACTGGTTCCCAAGTGGTGGGATAAGAGCAATACAAGTTTAATGAGAAAATACTGCTTGACTGAAATCACCAATAAATGTTCCACTTCACTTCATAATAGTGACATAAAAAAGGTGGGTGGGCGAGTTATTATCAGTTTACACTAATCTATGATTACTGGCTGGCAGTAACGCACAACGACATGCATGGTGCATTTAGTAGTGGGTGGATGAGTTGTCTTAGTGGGTAGGGTTTCCTGCATGGGGTGTAGACATGGCTGTTGTCAGATCTGAGACATCCCCACAGGAAGGAGACATTCCGGTCTACTCATTTAGAGGGGAAAAGGGGAGAGGGGAAAATGAATAACATACACAGTCATGGGGGTTACACCTCCAATCAAATACTTATCCATTCTCTGTTTTCTGCACCCACTTGATCCTGTTCAGGGTTGCGTTCCTGATCACTGAAATGCTGTACAGTTCAGGGAGGATGCAGTGTACAAATTATTTTACCAGAACAATTCTTGATATATGAGAGTTTTGTGTTTGATGGTCAGAAGATTGTCGCAGCAGGAGATATTAAAGATGAGGAATGATAGACCAAAGTCATGATCTCCCTCGTGACCCTGAAAGTCCCAAGTTTCTTTGGCAGGTGGAGACATTGGTGGGCCTTTCTGGATAGCTTCTGTGTGCAAGAAGGACAAATAGGTGTCCATTTCTGTTCTGTAGTATTTTAAGGCTTGACCATGTTCCACCATCTGACCCTGGACGCTAAGTGGTTGCGTTGCGGAGGCAGAGATAGAACATGCCCTGAGTGCTCAGCAAAAGTTTGGCTCAAATTATTAACCTCTTGCTAGTACAGGATCTTCTTTTTCTTTTCTAAGTATTTAAATTCTTTCATCTACTTCACATCAAGTTTTCTCCTGTGAAACGTTTCTAATTTGTTACAAAAACACACAGGCCTCAAGCTTTTCAGAGATGACTAATGACATAAGGAAAACTGCGGGTCAGAGCGCTTGTACATAAATCTGTCTTTGACTATAAAGGCCACAGTTAGGAATGTGGTGCTTCTTCTGATTGACACACAGCAGCTGGACTCACATAAACACACAAACAAACTGTTGACGCTCAAGGCAAACACAAGGATATAGTCAAAATTTGAACATGAGAACAAAAAGCAATGCAAAGCTATTCACATCACTTTGGAATAATACATATTAGCTACTATTTCAATTAGTGTAATAAAACAAAACAACTGTTATGTATGCAACTAGATAGAAGACATAACGGCAGTAAATGTACTGGAGTTCTGTTACATAACTCCTGAAAAATTGTTTAACCATCAATACATCCGGCATGTTGTTCGTCATCCTAGATTACATTACCAACTATCTTCCAATTCAGCTGGTTAGTAGATCTGAAACTTTATTAACACAGTTGCCACTAATACAAGATTGTACCTCGTGGTACTCTGTTCATACAGGAAATGCTAATGACTTAAGCTTGGTTGAGGGAAATTTTAACTGCTGGAGACAGCTGCAATAATTGAGTTCAACCTTCTTTGAGTTGCTGGTAAGGTTAGCTGCTGACAGCTCAAACACATCTGTAATAGTTAGCGTGTGCACCAGCAGCAATGTTCTGTAACAATTTCTTCTCTTTGTTTAAGGTTTGTTGTGAGTAACAGGAGAGGAAAATAATACCAGTACATACAGCCCCCCCCCCCCTCCCTCCCCCCACACACACCCTTCCTTCCTTCCTTCCTTCCTTCCTTCCTTCCTTCCTTCCTTCCTTCCTTCCTTCCTTCCTTCCTTCCTTCCTTCCTACTGCAGGGCAACAGCTCTACCAACTGCAGCAACTGGACACTTGTTTAATTGAAATCTTTATAAATCATTTGAGAAATCAGGTCCATTATGTTAATATGTTTACTAGTAAACCTCATAGACATGTATATAATCGCTAGATGCCTCATGAGGGCGTTTCAGATGGCATCCTCGACAGCCATCTTACCACAGTGAAGCTCTCTGGCAGACTGTGTTGGAGTGCATGGAAAGTAAGTGATCTACACAAACATAAACACTCTTATCTCACTGAAATCTTGATGGATTTTCAAAGAGTTTGTTGTTTTATAAAGGTTTTGACTATAAATCTGGATGCATGATTAAAATTGCAGCTTTTCCTTTAAAAAAACTAATTAATCATGCATCGTGCAGTTGTATCACAGCTACTATAGCGCAAGTTATACAGTTATATAATTTACAGTCAGTTTGGTTTGTTAAAAACATCCTGTGTTATGATGCAGGTCATTTCCGGCTTTATTGATCAGTGAAGATGTCAGACTTTAGTGCAGCCTGTTGACTTCACATCGCTGTTGTTTCAAAACAAGACCCCTTGGGATCATCTTTCACCTGTAATATATAATACATTATAATAATACAGTGATCCTTCACCACTTCGCGGTTCGACTTTCGCGGATTCACCACTTCGGGAATCTTTAAAAAATATTCATCCAAAAATAAAAAGTCTAAAATACTGCGCTTTCGGCTGTTTGTTTAACTCCCCACACTTCCTCCTCGGTCGGTTAATGACCCAGTGAAACTATCTGAAGACGAGGCGCCTCCCGAAGAGCTGTAAAGCTCTTATTAGTATCTGTGCAGTCACATCGTCACCTTCATCGCACTGCACAGGGGTCTCATTTATAAAGCTTGCTTACGCACAAAACGGGGTCCGAAAAATGCGTAAGCAACTTTCCAAACTTTGGGATATATAAAAAAAAAAAACGTACCGGAAAAATGTGCGCAACTTACAATATTAGAATAACAACCCGTTATCCTCAAGTGCTGCCATATTTCACAACTGGAACCTACCTGGAGTGTGAAGAAGTACGAGGTGTTCCGTTCTCAGAGACATGGCCAAGGTAGGAAAAGCTGAAGCCCGACCACCTCTTAACAAGACACATACAGTAAGTTGAAACATCAAGAATGGGCCAAGAAATATCTGAAGACAGATTTTCCCAAGGTTTTGTGGACTGATGAGATGAGAGCAACCAGATGGATGGGCCCGTGGTTGGATCAGTAATGGACACAGAACTCCGCTACGACTCAGACGCCAGCAAGGTGGAGGTGGGGTACTGGTATGAGCAGATATTATTAAAGATGAGCTAGTTGGACCTTTTTGGGATGAAAATGGGCTCAAAATTAACTCTCAGTCCTACTGCAATTTTTTAGAAAACACTTTCTTCAGCAAGAAGTTTGCATCTTTCAAGAAGACTTTGATTTTCATGCAAGACAACGCTCCATCACATGCATCAAAGTACTCCACTGCGTGGCTGGCCAGTATAGGCATAAAGATGAAGAACTAATGATAAGGCCTCCCTCTTTACCTGACTTAAACCCTATTGAGAACTTTTAGGCCCTTATTAAGCAGGACGTTTACGGTCAAGGTAAACAGTACACCTTTGTGAACAGTGTCTGGGAGGCTGTGGTTGCGACAGCACAAAAGGTTGATTCTGAGCTGATCAAGAAACTGACTGACTCTGTGAATGGAAGGCTTGTGACTGTTATGGGAAAGAAGGGTGGTTATATTGGTCACTGAGGTTTCCTTTTAAAAATTTCAGAAATGTTTATTTGTAAATTATGAGTTTGTTTATTATTCTCACTTTAACAGGTGAAAATAAACAAGTGAGATGGGAAAATCTTTCTTTGTCAGTCAGTTGCATCATAATTCTGCACAATAATAGTTGCATTACTCTGGTGTATATGTAGATATTCTCTTTAGAAAGCCAAAACTTCACCTTTTTCCACTTAAATGTTCAGGTTTGAGGGTTTGTTAACATTTTAAGATTGACCAAGAGCACTGTAGTTGTACAATAACAAAATGTATCCTCGGAAATACAACTTGCCTAATAATTCTGCACACGGAGTATAATAATAATTTGGGATGTATTTTTGTAATGATCTAAGCCATGACGAGATGCCTACATGTCGATGTGTAAACTGTATCAGAAGTGTGACATTTGTGGGAGTAAGAGAAGTTTATTTGCAAAACTTTAGAAAAGAAAATTGAAAAAGCTCTAGCGTGAGAGTGTGTGAGATCACATAACAAGAACATAATGTAGAAAATCAGCAAAAATGACAGAACAGAGAGTAAAAGCTGAATATTGAAGATAATAATGTTAAGTTATTGTTAATAAAAAGTCATTTTCAACAAATTTGCAATCGCTCAATATAACCTGCTGTCAACATTTAACATGTGCCAGGTAAATCCTATTAGCTCTGCATTGGGTAATTTGTCTGACTGGAAACAGCCATTCTGGAGGCAGGATTAGCAAAGGGATGCAGAGAGGCACAACACACACCACTGAAATTTGTGTCTATGCTCAAAGATGCACATAAACACACACATGCTAAAAGCATACATGCAATGCTATAGCTATGTTGCTATGCTGCTAGCATAGCAGACATTCAATATGTATGGTTCGTTCGTTCGTTCGTCTTCTTCCGCTTATCCGGGGTCGGGTCGCGGGGGCAGCTGTCTAAGCAGGGCAGCCCAGACTTCCCTCTCCCCGGCCACAACCGCCAGCTCATCCGGGGGGATCCTAAGGCGCTCCCAGGCCAGCCAGGAGACGTAGTCCCTCCAGCGTGTCCTGGGTCTTCCCTGGGACGTGCCCGGAACACCTCACCTGGGAGGCGTCCAGGAGGCATTCTGACCAGATGCCCGGGCCACCTCATCTGTCTCCTCTCGATGCGGAGGAGCAGCGGTTCTACTTTGAGCCCCTCCCGGATGACCGAGCTTCTCACCCTATCTCTAAGGGAGAGCCCGGCCACCCTGCGGAGAAAACTCATTTCGGCCGCTTGTACCCGCGATCTCATTCTTTCGGTCACTACCCAGAGCTCGTGACCATAGGTGAGGGTAGGAACGTAGATCGACCGGTAAATCGAGAGCTTCGCCTTCTGGCTCAGCTCCTTCTTCACCACGACAGATCGACGCAGGGTCGGCATTACTGCAGATGCCGCACCGATCCGCCTGTCGATCTCACGCTCCATTTTCCCCTCACTCGTGAACAAGACCCCGAGGTACTTAAACTCCTGCACCTGGGGCAAGACCTCGCCCCCGACCCGGAGAGTGCACTCCACCTTTTTCCGGTTGAGGACCATGGCCTCGGACTTGGAGGTGCTGATTCTCATCCCCGCCGCTTCACACTCAGCCGCGAACCGCCCCAGCAAGAGCTGCAGATCACGGCCCGACGAAGCCAACAGAACCACGTCATCCGCAAAAAGCAGAGACCCAATCCTGCAGTCACCGAGCCGGATCCCCTCAACACCTCGGCTGCGCCTAGAAATCCTGTCCATAAAGGTAATGAACAGGATCGGAGACAAAGGGCAGCCTTGGCGGAGTCCAACCCTCACCGGAAACGGATCCGACCTACAGTTGGAAATGCGGACCAAGCTCTGACACCGGTCATACAGAGACCGGACTGCCCGTACCAGGGAGTCCGGTACCCCATACTCCCGGAGCACCCCCCACAGGAGCCCCCGGGGGACACGGTCGAACACCTCCAGATCCACAAAGCACATGTAGACTGGTTGGGCGAACTCCCATGCCCCCTCCAGGACCCCAAAGAGGGTGTAGAGCTGGTCCATTGTTCCACGGCCAGGACGAAAACCACATTGCTCCTCCTCAATCCGAGGTTCGGCTATCCGACGGACCCTCCTCTGCAGAACCCCTGAATAGACTTTACCAGGGAGGCTGAGGAGTGTGATCCCCCTGTAGTTGGAACACACCCTCCGATCCCCCTTTTTGAAGAGGGGGACCACCACCCCGGTCTGCCAGTCCAGAGGCACCGCCCCCGATGTCCACGCGATGCTGCAGAGGCGTGTCAGCCAAGACAGCCCCACATCATCCAGAGCCTTAAGGAACTCCGGGCGAATCTCATCCACCCCCGGGGCCCGGCCACCGAGGAGCTTCTTAACTACCTCAGCAACCTCAGCCCCAGTGATAGAAAAGTCCAACCCCAAAAGTCAATATGTATGGGCACACGGGAAACTAGAGAAGATGAAACATTCGTCATGATATCCAACCATTTAGGTCTAGAAAGCTTTAAACAGGCTCACGTGGATTTACATAATTCACACACCACATCCCCACTCCTGTCACAATAATTCACAATCCTCTGTAATTATGTTTGTTTATTGTAATTATTATTGTTATTGTAATTATTATTATTAGCTATTGAAGCAAAATATATAATGACTCAGGGGTCATTGTCATTTTGTGACTCGAAGTGTCCTTCATACTATTGTCACATGCAAACTTGTAAAAGGCCACAAAGTCTTATCTGGTAATGATGGAACCCAAGTCCTCACATGGGATTAGACAAATCACTTTAACAGTGATCTACCCGGAGGCAAACTCTCCCATGATGCTGAAACTCAAGGAATGGAAATGTTTCATTACGCCTGAAAACTACTTTTAGAAACATCCTGGAGGGTGAAGGTCAAATGAGGTTGGCTGGGAATTTTCTTACATTCAAAACAAAAGTTACAGGAAAAATGTAAGGTTTGGTCCTGTTACTCCATAAACATGGTTATGTTGTCTGTTCAGTGTTTTTTGGGATATTTAAGGAAATTAAAATTGTATGAAAAAGTACCAGTTCCTTGTCTTTTAAAAGCATAATTTTACTGAATGCTAACTGCAAAGCTAATTTAAATTACAACAAAATAAACCAGGTTTGTCTCTGAAAATTATTACTCATTATTGAAATATAATAAAGGGTAATTGAATGACAAACATATCAGTCATGTATCTCCAGAAATAAACTAACAGTACAGTTTTTCAGCACAAACAGGACAGCACAGCAGGAAACACAAAAAGGAGAGATGTTAAGAGAAACATAAGGATCACAACAGAGGAAATGGAAAGGGGACCCTGGGGTGATTTGAATTATAATCCCGTTAAATTTCACAGGCAGCCATTTCACCACAGATCCAGAAGCACACACATCACACCTTTAACAAGCTTATGGTATTAGTGTGGGTACCATCTGAGCATGTGGATCACACAACTCAGAGTGAAAAATACAATGTCATATCATCAGTGTCAAAAGTCGCGGACGCACATTCTGTGCAATACAAAAAAAGTGCATAAATGTAATATGCACAAGAAAAAGTTGTGACTTGTGTATGGAATTAAATTTCAGTCAAAAAGCCTAAGCGTGATTTTCGGCAGCGCGCACGCGTATTTAACCGTGCGCACGCGTATTTAACCGTGCGCGCGCGTCCCTGCGCGTGCGTGTGCAATTCACAGCGTGTGGATCTCCAAACAGGCGCCTGTACATGAAGCTCTCATACGAGCGTGAAGGCAAACCAGGAGAGGCTGCGTGCGCGAAAGGAAAGTAATTATGACTGTTTGGAGGAGGAGACTAAGGCCCGGTGTGATCCTCATGTGATTGGTCCTTTTATATCAGTCACCGCTCACCGAAAGAACCAGCAGTAGCTTCCTGCTAGTGGTGGTAGAAGAACCAGACATAGAACCAGCTGCCGCCGCACTTTTTTTTTTTTTGATTTCTGTACAATACAAAGCAACAACAAAACATTAGAGGTGCACAGGGTCCTGTCATCCACCCATGAGTGAAGGTTCTCCGTCTCATCTCAACAGTTGCAAGGGGAGCTTGAGCTCCAGATTTTATAATAATGTTTTGTTGTTGCTTTGTATTGTACAGAAACTGCGTTTAAAAAAAATGTGTGGCGGCAGCTGGTTCTGTGTCTGGTTCTTCTTCCACCACTAGCAGGAAGCTGCTGCTGGTTCTTTCGGTGGGCGGTGACTGATATAAAATGACCAATCACATGAGTATCACACCGGGCCTTAGTCTCCTCCTCCAAACAGTCATAATTACTTTCCTTTCGCGTGCGCAGCCTCTCCTGGTTTGCCTTCACGCTCGTATGAGAGCTTCATGTACAGACGCCTGTTTGGAGATCCACACGCGCGGTTCCTGAATACCCGTATAATAAATCATACGCGGGCATGTGGGGTGTATTTACGCACGTGCTGTGGATTGCGTGCGCACGGTTAAATACGTGTGCGTGCTGCAGAAAATCACGTTTAGGCTTTTTGACTGAAATTTAATTCCATACTTGTGAGTGAAAACATACACGGCAAGAGTGCATTTCTGTTCTGTGAGCAAGCAAACGGTATCTGCCAGCATGCGAGCATCTATTGTGTGGGCATATTCAGACCAATGAGCACATGGCAGTGACCAGCACATGCACAACTCTCTCAAACATTCTCAGTTGCAGAATCTTTGTTCACTTGACATCAGACTTTTGATACTATGGATACGGGGCCTGTGGCAGATTTGTGGCTGATTGGTAAGTTTCTGTCCTCTCTCCCCCTCACTCTAGAGCTGTGCTTTGGTAGATTTTTGTTGTTATTGTTGTTTCATTATTATAATCAGAATTAATAGAGAAATTGGCCTTTCGCTGGCCCCTCCCCCAAAATGACCATTGTCTAAGCACATGTAAATTGGACACTAGATACCCAGAGAGATTGTCTGTAGGAGTTGTATTAATCTCATTCCCAAAGCCGAAAACACAACATGAGCAGTGCCTACAATGGAAAAAACAGTGCAGACAACCCCCCTCCCAGTTAGATGTGTCCAACATTACAAAGCATAAATAAGTCTTTGCTGACTGGTGGGGGCAATGCAGGGGGCGAGCTTTAGAGGTACTGGCAGCTGGGAGTGCTCACCAGCTGCGAGGGAGGCTGGCTAGGAGCGGACAGACACCACTTAGCAGAGCTGATCTGGAGAGAG
Source organism: Pachypanchax playfairii (assembly GCA_006937955.1). Taxonomy (NCBI): domain Eukaryota; kingdom Metazoa; phylum Chordata; class Actinopteri; order Cyprinodontiformes; family Aplocheilidae; genus Pachypanchax; species Pachypanchax playfairii. Next base: position 1,617,047 of record SSNP01000103.1, read on the forward strand.
AAAGGAGATCAAGGCTGGTTCGATTTGTCAAAGGTTTTGGTCCAGAAAAGGTCACTGACACAAACAGGCATGCCTCTACCAGTCATGATAAGCTGTTGCGCTTGTCGTTTTTGTCGGACATAGCAACAGTAACTAAGGGGGGCGGGACTCAGCAAAAGGTCACTTGTGTTACATAAGAAGATAGATTTTAAAATTTTGAACATTAGAACAGAAAGCATACGAACTAAAACAAAAATGAATTGATAAAACATGCATGAGGAGTTCAGCTCAGAATTCATACAAAATCCTTAAAGGCAGTAAAATTACTGAGTGTCTTAATGATTTTTATATTTGTTAAACCTTTCAAAGTTCCAAGGTATGTTTTCAGTTCAGACTTGAATTGAGGCAACTTAACCTGTATTCACACCTGATAGTCCAGTGGACTCTGTTCGGTTGAGGACCAAAATTGCAACATTGTTGCTGTTTTTAGTTGGTGCGGTTTGGATTCACACTGTATGTTATGAACTGAACCAAATAACCTTTGGAGCATGTTACACCCCCGCCTGTGGTGGCGCTGTAGAGTTTCTGCACTATTTTTTTATTGTTGTTACTGCACTTCCTGGTGCTGCCACGGGAGGGTGAAACATAAACGAACTTGGACAATATGGAGTAGCTGCAGATTCTGGTGGTTTTGGGAGAATGTACCAGATCAATATTCTGCAGCAGTGGTTTGAGCAGATAATGAGACAGAGGGCTACACGAGGCGGCTTAGACATCTGCACAATATAGTCCATTTCCTGCTTTTGGTGTGGTCTCGGTTTGGTTAGGTTCACACATGCAATCAAACCGCACCAGAGTTTGTTTCAATCGAACCAAGACCCACGTTTTTAGGTGGACTAGAGTTCAGTTGTTTGGTCCGAATCAGAGTTCGGTTGCCCGTTCACACCTCCCCAACGAACCGGACTTTCTGTGCAAATGAACTAGAGTTTGATGCAAGCGGACTAAACAGGGCTGGTGTGAATGCACCCTTAGTGTTGCTTTTAGACCACTTACACTTATGAATATGAATCTTTCCAAGTAAAATAAAAAAGTTTTTAATAAACAAATGAGTTTTGGTCATGTCTTTTTTTACCATGAAAGAAAATAATATAACATAAAACAACAACTTTATTTCAACACCACGGTATAGTACAGTATAGAAAAAAGTGTTCAGTTTCAGCAAACATTGAACATAAATGTGAAATTGTTTCATGACAGCTTTACAGTAGGTACAAGTTTCATCCAAATCATGTGTTGGATATATTCGATCAATTACTTAGGAGAAAACGTCTTTAACTTTGTTAGCGACTTAATACTTGTTTTTTTAAAGTATAAATTAGTGACCAATTAATGTTAGTAAAGTTACAGATCCAATATAACCAACACAACACAGCTCATGAGTGAAGGGGGAGAGACAAGACAGAAACTGATCAGAGGACATGCCTCCACAGTGTCAAAAGTCTGAAGTTGGGCAAACAGAGATTCTGCAATTGAGCGCGTTTAAGAGTCAAACTTGACACTGCCATGTGCTCATTGGTCCACATGTATGCGCATGGTCGATGCTTGCATGCTGGCAGATACTGTTTGCTCGCTCAAAGTACAGACATGACCTCTCACCATGTATATTTTCACTCACAACTTTTCCTTGTGCCCATCACATTTATGTGCTCAATGTTCAATGTGCATGCGCAGAATGTGTTTGCGACTTTTGACACCAATTTGATGCCATAAAATACTCAAAATTATATTAAAAAGTCAATATAATCTATGGCAATCTGAGTGGAGAAATTGTAAATATAACTTTCAGATTTCTGTGATGGACAGAAAACCTGTCCAGAGAGTTCCCTGTCTCTCCAATGACTGTTCAAGGTAGGCACGAGCTCCCCACGACCCTGAACAGGAAAAAGCGGGTACTGAAAATGACTAACTGACTTTTAGATTTACAAAAAGTTACAGTGAAGCAAAAAGGCATTTGAATGAGAAGTTGAATGGAGTAAAAGACAAACAAACAAAGGCAAAACAACCTGGAAGTCATTACTCAGTGGGAACCCTGAACAATCATATCCCCAACTCACAGTTCTCATGATGTCATACTACAGTGAGTTACTATGCTCTCTTACATTAAAGGGAGCAGCTCTGCTCAGACAGCTAGAGATAAGCCTGATTAATGTTTTCACTTTCGAAACTTAGAGACATAAAATACTTCTGTCTTGATACTACAGACAAAGAAACACATTTTCACTTCTGGAAACTACATACTGTATTACTTTAAATAATAATGACACTATAAAGCCCTATATGAGCAGTTTGATTTGAATGATCTTAAAAGTACTATGCACCTACTATGCATTAAACATTAAACTTAATATACATCAAACTCAGTTGGAGTTACTCTACTCAGAGAGCAACACGATTAAAAGTTTTCTCAGAGCACAGCAAAAACTTGTCGTAAAAAGCTTACTTACTGTAACACAAAAAAGGCTGATAATCCAAGGAGAAATGAAGAAAAACAACAGAGCTGCAGTCCCTCTCAGACTATGATTACAGAAGTGAGAGCAGCATAAGAGAGCCTGAGAGCTGAAGGAAGACAGAGTGTGGGAGAGAGATCCCTGCAAGCAGTCGAACAAGCAGAGAAAGAAAAACAGAGGTAAAGAATAATGAAGGGGAAAAAAGAAAAAGAAGGGAGATTTAGAATTTGATTCCCGAACACAGAAGGAAGCCCCATATTAGGTTATGAGGCAACAAGCACATCACAACACAGAAACATGAAGAGAGATTTTATCCTACAAAATTTCACCAAACAAATGGAGTTAAAATGTGAAGTTACCGGTAATCTTGTAGGAGAAATCATGTGGCATGTAAAGAAGTAATATCTCCTGCTTTTGTTTTCAAAATTTAAAACCATGAGATCTCAATTACAGAAGCTGCAATGTTGTGTTTTTGGAACTAGATTCTCCACACAAGAGACATGGGGCTGAAAGTTCTGCTCTCCCACCTCACCAGCACACAATAATAATGCATTTAAAGCTAATCACAGCTAAAAGTATTTTAAAAATTAGCATTTGAACTTACAGTAGCAATTTAATTAGGAAAATGTTCCCATTTTTAATAAAAAGGGCATGACTTAAAACTTGAGGGTGTTATTTTTGTTTCCTCTTTAACTTCCAGGTTCTGTTTGAATGCTTGATTATGTCAGTGTACTCAGCCAGGCTAATATGTTCAAAAAGTTCAAAAGAAGCAAATAAATTAACATAAATGAACTGAGTAGTAATTAACAGTGTTCGCTTTCTGTCAAGTTATGTTATGTGAAAAGTTAAACTTCAAAATATTAGTTTTGTCTATGTCTGATGTGGTTAAGCATAACTATACCATATTGATGCCAGTGATACCAGTATAGTATAATACTGATCTAAAATTGGTTTGAAAGCTTTAAAAGGGATCATTCTTGTTCTTATTTAACTCATTCAGTACCACAGACGTCAAACTGAATCAAAACGCTCAGTGCCATAGACGTCTTGACGTCTCTACAGCTTTTATTGGCCTAAATCCCACAAAGCATTCTGGGGCAGCTGCTCGCTGAATTTGAACTCATTACAGGCTGTATTTAGTCATATGATCCAGGAGGGGGCAGTGGTGCACTTCTCTGGGGTGAGATCACCCTTATTTATCATGTAAAAATCCCGGTTGGAGTGGGTGAGGAGCCAGGCACTCAGGACGAGACAGACGGTGAATGAGGAAGGGAGATTCAGAGCCTGTGAAGCGGCTGGGAAGTGACCTCATTGTTCAGAATTATTACAAAGTAGTATAGAATTGAGAAGGTGGTGGAGTTTATTACATGGATAAAATCCCTCCAGCGCGACGGTCGGATCTACCGGGAACGAGTATTGTTTCGAAGGTGGCACAGTTTTTGGTCCAGTTCGTCATTTTCGGACTTGTGATGTCTTCAGCCTGACGTTGAGGTTCTACTGGCGATTCTAGTGAAGCAGAGGTGGATTTATCCAACTAGTATCTCCCGTTAGGATCTTCTGAAGGCAGCAGGGACCAAAATAAAGAAAGATTCACCGCATAAAACAGTGATTCACCGCATAAGATTTCATAAACAAACAGTGGCGTTTGGGGTGTAACAAACTGACTATGTCGCGCACCCACGTGTAAATATGCGCGCACACATGTACACAGACACACAAAGTATCTGAATCAGAAATTTGCTGCTTTTTTCTTATATTTTATTAAAATGTTGAAATGGTCTATAACTGACTCTTTTCAAAAGTACTTTTTTACTGCTGTTTTTTTCACTTTCATAGCAGTAAAACATAATTCAGATGTTGCATGAATCATTGAAACATGAAATATTTACATCAAAGTCACTGATCTGCTTGAAAATCTATTTACACAAAACGCTCTTTATCTCAGCTTTTAGTCCTGAAACGTGAATTTTCATAAAAGTTCCTCTTCTATACTGCAGATTACTAAATAACAGAAAGAGGTGGACACATTTTTTTTTTTTTTTTTTTTTGCTTTTGAAAGAAGACAGACTAAATTTTGTGCTGATTTTTTCAAAATTAACAGTCATAGGAGAAAATATTCTGTGGGCCTTGAAAAATCAGTAAAAATGCTAAATATCTCTGGCACGGAGGGGGATATGAAATCTGAAAGTGGCTGGCACTGAATGAGTTAATGATGACAGTATTTTACATTTTTAAGTCGTGAGTCACTTCTTCTTTAACAATTAGAAAGAACCTTGTCAGTTTTGAACACAGTCATGGGCCTACATCAATGCAGTATTATTATCTTTTTGGCTCTATTCAAGCGGACAAAATTAAGCAGTCACATGCCCAGATGACATCAAAGTGGCCACAGAACAAAGGAAACAGCTGGCTTGTCATGAATTTCTTTGATCAATACACATCAAATTTCTCTGATACGAGGAGTTGAGATTCATTTATTAGTACATTTGTTTTATTCATGATCTTAGAAGATCTAAGTCTCTGATCAATATTAAATAAATGTAAAATATACTGTAGTGACATTATGTTTACTTGTGATAGCAAAATACCCCACTTTGCCCTGTAAAGTTAATAACACATCTGGGTGTAACAAAATATTTGTTGTCCCTCTGTTAACAACAGAAAACAGAGGGAAAACATAAAAACCTAGAATTGTTACCAAAATAACTTAAAAAGTAACGATACCAAAAATACTGAAATGCAATAGCTGAAAAACATACATTGTTTATAAATTGTGGTTCAACTGATTATTATAAACAAACAAGTTAATTAAACTGGCCATGAAAAAATCATTTATTGCACAATCTTTATAAGGCAATCACTACAATCAAGCAATTTCAGTAACTTTTAATGAGTCATGTCAACAGGTAAAAACACAGCCCAAGATAACAGAGGAACACATTTTTGCAGATTGTTATTGAGATGCCCTGGTGTTGCACATAAAACGCCATGTCATAAAAATAAAACAACAGGCTTATTTCCTCTCAGGACAGGAAGGAATGGAGCTCTGCTCTGCAACGTCTCAACTCACTGGTGGCAGGTAGCTACTAACACAAACTGGGATTTGGAAAGTGCAGAAAACTGATTTAATTGCAGTTTTGATTTGCTACCTCTAGGAGGTTTTTGCCAGGCTTTCTTAGTTTCTGTCTGTAAGTAAATAAGTAAGTAAGTAAAGTTTATTTCTAAAACCACCTTTCACAGATATAAATCACAAAGCACTGTACAAACATCAATAAAATACAACAAATGAAAATAAAACGAATAAAACATAAACAACTCATCAACAAAAAGCTTTCTTGATGAATAGTGTCTTCAGTCCCTTTTATGAAGCGTCTATCCCCACGAAGCGACAGAGGTATTCCAAAGCCTGGAAAGACAGATCTAGTCGTGTCTTATAACAACTCTTGGGAACCACAAGCAGATTCTGGGCAGAGGAGTAAAGAGTGCGGCCAGCGGAGTATGGGGTCAAAAGGTCAGAAATATAGACCAGGGCCTGACCATGCAGAACTCCGAAGGCCAGCATAGGGATTTTAAAGTTAATTTCGATAGACTACTAGAGCCAATGAAGAGCTCTTAAAGTGGGGTAATATGAGCCATTCTGTTGGCACCAGTAAGTAATCTCACTACAGAATTTTGGACAACACTATATAATAATATATATGCTGTGTGTGTATACAGTGGGGCAAAAAAGTATTTAGTCAGCCACCAATTGTGTAAGTTCTCCCACTTAAAAAGATCTTGACAGAGGCCTGTAATTTTCATCATAGGTATACCTCAACTATGAGAGACAAAATGAGGAAAAAAAAATCCAGAAAATCACATTGTCTGATTTTTAAAGAATTTATTTGCAAATTATGGTGGAAAATAAGTATTTGGTCACCTACAAACAAGTAAGATTTCTGGCTTTCACAGACCTGTAACTTCTTTAAGAGGCTCCTCTGTCCTCCACTCGTTACCTGTATTAATGGCACCTGTGTGAACTCGTTATCAGTATAAAAGACACCTGTCCACAACCTCAAACAGTCACGCTCCAAACTCCACTATGGCCAAGACCAAAGAGCTGTCAAAGGACACCAGAAACAAAATTGTAGACCTTCACCAGGCTGGGAAGACTGAATCTGCAATAGGTAAGCAGCTTGGTGTGAAGAAATCAACTGTGGGAGCAATTAGTAGAAAATGGAAGACATACAAGACCACTGATAATCTCCCTCCATCTGGGGCTCCACGCAAGATCTCACCCCGTGGGGTCAAAATGATCACAAGAACGGTGAGCAAAAATCCCAGAACCACACGGAGGGACCTAGTGAATGACCTGCAGAGAGCTGGGACCAAAGTAACAAAGGCTACCATCAGTAACACACTACGCCGCCAGGGACTCAAATCCTGCAGTGCCAGACGTGTCCCCCTGCTGAAGCAAGGACACGTCCAGGCCCGTCTGCGGTTTGCTAGAGAGCATTTGGATGATCCAGAAGAGGATTGGGAGAACATCATATGGTCAGATGAAACCAAAATAGAACTTTTTGGTAGAAACTCAACTTGTCGTGTTTGGAGGGGAAAGAATGCTGAGTTGGATCCAAAGAACACCATACCTACTGTAAAGCATGGGGGTGGAAACATCATGCTTTGGGGCTGTTTTTCTGCAAGGGGACCAGGACGACTGATCCGTGTAAAGGAAAGAATGAATGGGGCCATGTATCGTAAGATTTTGAGTGAAAACCTCCTTCCATCAGCAAGGGCATTGAAAATGAGACGTGGCTGGGTCTTTCAGCATGACAATGATCCCAAACACACCGCCCGGGCAACGAAGGAGTGGCTTAGCCAGTCTCCAGATCTCAACCCCATAGAAAATCTCTGGAGGGAGTTGAAAGTCCGTGTTGCCCAGCGTCAGCCCCAAAACATCACTGCTCTAGAGGAGATCTGCATGGAGGAATGGGCCAAAATACCAGCAACAGTGTGTGAAAACCTTGTGAAGACTTACAGAAAACGTTTGACCTCTGTCATTGCCAACAAAGGCTATATAACAAAGTATTGAGATTAACTTTTGTTATTGACCAAATACTTATTTTCCACCATAATTTGCAAATAAATTCTTTTAAAATCAGACAATGTGATTTTCTGGATTTTTTTTCCTCATTTTGTCTCTCATAGTTGAGGTATACCTATGATGAAAATTACAGGCCTCTCTGATCTTTTTAAGTGGGAGAACTTACACAATTGGTGGCTGACTAAATACTTTTTTGCCCCACTGTATGTATATATAGATATATATATATGTATATATATATGGCACCACAGAGGCACTCATCCTGGCAGCACAAGAGCAGGCTCTAAGCACCAGAGAGATAGAGGCCCAGATCTACCACACCAGACAAGACCCAAGGTGTAGGCTGTGCAAAGAGTCATCTGAGACAATCCAGCACATAACAGCAGGGTGTAAAATGCTGGCAGGGAAAGCATACATGGAACGTCATGACAAAGTGGCTGGCATAGTATACAGAAACATCTGTGCGGAGTACGAGTTGGAAACCCCAAGATCAAAGTGGGAAACACCTCCAAAGGTGGTGGAGAACAACCGAGCAAAGATCCTGTGGGACTTCCAGATCCAGACAGACAGGATGGTAATAGCGAACCAACCGGACATTGTAGTGGTTGATAAAGAGCAGAGGAAAGCAGTTGTGGTGGATGTGGCAATACCAATTGATGGCAACATCAGGAAGAAGGAACATGAGAAACTTGAGAAATACCAAGAGCTCAGAGAGGAGCTAGAGAAGACTTGGAAGATGAAGGTGACAATAGTACCCGTGGTAATCGGAGCACTTGGGGCAGTAACCCCCCAACTGGAGGAATGGCTCCAACATATCCCTGGAAGAACCTCAGACATCTCAGTTCAGAAAAGTGCAGTACTCGGAACAGCTAAAATACTGCGCAGGACCCTCAAGCTCCCAGGCCTCTGGTAGAGGACCTGAGCTTGGAACGGGAAAAAACACAGCCCAAGTGGCGAGAGGGGAATTTTATAACACTATATAACACAGTAAACAATATAATAAAAAACAAAATAAAAGACAGTCTTCAGTATGAATGCGTAGTGTGATTTTATGCTGTTAGATATGAGGATAAGTGACATGGATTGTGTGAATATTGTGTTCATAAAGTGCAGTTGCAGTGTGTCAGTTCAGTTATTTAGAAGGGAGATGGCAAGGGGAAAGAAACTGTTCCTGTGTCGGGTGATCCTGATCTGCAGGCTTCTGTTCCGTCTGCCATAGGGCAGCAGGTCAAAAAGTCTGCGTCCCCAGCAGCGTCGTTGGCTGAGAGCCGTTCACTCAGTTTCTGAGAGTAGGCCCTTTTCGCTGCTTTGATCTTCCTAGTCAATGTGTTCCTTGCTTTGTTGTAAAGGGCTCTGTAACCACTTCTGTAAGCTACCTCCTTAGCTTGGCTGAGCTGTTGCAGCTTTGGAGTGAACCACGGTTTTTTTATTGTTGAATGCGCGGTAGGTCTTTGTTGGCACCCAAACATTTTCACAAAAACTGATGTATGATGTCACAGTGTCCGTCAGCTTGTCCAGATTGTCAGATGAGGCCTCAAAGACATTCCAGTCGGTGCAGTTAAAACAGTCTTGCGGCAGATCTAAGGCAGCTTCTGGGGGTTCGATCACTGAGCCAAGTTTCAGTTAAGCAAAGGGCAGCAGAGCGAGCAAAGTCCTTATTAGTCCGAATTAAAAGCAGTAGTTTGTCCACTTTGTTTGGGAGAGAGAGGAGATTAGCCAGATAAATGGAGGGAAGAGCCGTTCGGAATCCCCGCTGACGCAGTTTCACCAGCGCACCAGCTCGTGTCCCCCATCTGCGTGTCTTCCGAGTGCCCCACACTGTTGCTGCACCTCCAACTAAGATCTCCTAAAAACTTTCCAGGGAACCTAAAAGAGAACGTCGAAGTATCCTTGGGCAAGTTACTGAACCCCGCAACTGCCCCCTGGGCGCTGTTCAAGATGGCTGCCCTTTGCTCCTCACCTCACAGCGAGGATGTGCTAAATGCAAAGCCAAATTTCCCCACGAGCGGTCAATATCGTAAAAAAACAAATTACAGAAAAAGTAATTTTTGGGAATACCGACTGAACTGATAAGGATATCAACCCACCTCAACTCAACTTTATTTATAAAGCACTTTATACACAACAGGGGTTTTCATGTTTAAAGAATCTCATAATGTAGATACAACAAAGGTGATTTTGTTATTTTTGGTGTAAATCACAATATGGGGGGAACAGAGGTGCTTGACGGAGGTCTGCACTCCACGAGGGCTTTTCTAGTTATATTTGTATTAAGCAGACTGTTTTCTCTGACTGAGTCAGTTTCATTTTAGAGCTCTGATGGATTATTACAAATAAATACAGATAAAGATAAAGTTTTTGATACCTCGTTGTTCAAGACAGATAAACCCACAATGGTCACTGAAATACGGGTGAAAAGTAGTCACTGTGCTTGTGGGTATCATGAACAATGACCATGAAATACAGAAAGCAAAGAAAAAAGTTATCTCACAAGATTAGAAAGAAAATAATTGACAAACATGATCAAATTAAAGGCTTTAAGGCTCTTTTGTGTTCTGGGGCTCCTTTGCTGCATCTAATAGAGACCGTCTTGAATCTGTGCAGAGCAAAATAAAATCTCAAGACTGTCAAAGTGTTCTGGAGCCAAATATGGTGCCTAGAGTCAAAAAGCCTGAATTCAGTTGCATGTCAAGGGTCCTTCATCAGGACTAGGACCCAAAACCAGTAGCTGAAAACACCCAAGAATGGCTAATAACAAAATATGAAACTATTCTGAAAAGGCCAGATCTAAATCCTATTGAACATCCAAGGAAGGAGATAAAACATGCAGCCTGAAAAACACTAGCCTTTAAACCTGAGGCAGCTGGAGCTGTTAGCGCGTGAGAACTGCAGTGATTGCCTCAAACAGTTATACAACAAAGTATTAAAGTGCAACTCACCCCACAATCAACTTTTTTGCTGATAAACTGTATAAATGAGTGTCTAATAGTGCTGTCTACAAGTCTGGATGTTATTTTTGGTATTTAGCACATTTTAATAAAGCTACAAATTTTCTACCAAAAAACAGTGGAGCACCCTCTTCATTGAAATCTTGAGGTAGGTTCTTACTGAGAGTTAAAAAATCATCTTGCTTTTGGTTCTTTCTAAAGTCAGGCTTCTTGAGAGGTCTATTACCTGTAGCTGACATGTTTCGGCGTGTTTACTTCCGCCTTCTTCAGAGCGGTTGTTTCTGTAGATGTTACTTCCTTTATTGAGCCCACTTCTTCCCTGGTGATGATGGAGTCCCAGCTGTGGTCCAACAAGTAGACTTCATCGTCCCGGTTCATGGTGTTATGGCCGCGTCTTCTTATTTCAATCGCCTCTTTTATCCATCTTTTGTGTTTTTGTTGTTAATCCTTGTGTTGTCCCAGTCAATGATATGGTTTTCTCTTGTGCAGTGGCCCGTGACGGCTGATTTTTTTATTGTAGTTTCTGCTTCTTGTTTTGTTGCTCTTGTGTGTCTTCGTTTCGTTTCTTTCTCGCATTCGTTCTGATGTTCTATTTTCCGTGTGTTGAGTTGACGTCCTGTTTCTCCTATGTATGTTTTATTGCACAGTTTGCATGGGATCTCATAGATAATGCCACATTTTTTATCAGATGGTATTTTGTCCTTTGGATGCACCAGGTTTTGTTTTATTGTCATATATGGTTTCGTTGGTGTGTTGATGTTGTATTTTTTCATCACAGTCATTATTTTCTCTGTTGTTCCTATAATGTATGGGAGGGTTATGACGGGTTTTGGCTCCGGTTTTTCTGTCCCTTTCGTCTTCCTGGGTGGTCTATTGTTTGTTTCCTTGTTTACATCTTGTTCTCCTTTTTTTCTGGTTCTGTAGTACAGTGTTCTGATGACTGACATTTTGTGTATTGTGGGATGTTCTGAGGTCCATAGCAAGTATTGGTCTGTGTGTGTTGGTTTTCTGTATGTGTTTGTTTTTAGTGTTCCATCTGGCTGTCTGGTTATTTTCATGTCCATGAATGTTATACTGTTGTCTTTCTCTTCTTCGTATGTGAACTTGATATTTTTGGTTTCATCCATATTGTTCAGATGTTTTGTTAAAGTTTCTGTTTGTTCCCTAGGTATTATTTCTATTATGTCGTCCACATAGTGTTTCCAAAGTTTTATTTTGCAGATCGAAGGGGGTGTTGATATTGCTTTTTGTTCCAAGTCCTCCATAAAAAATTCACATAGTGTGGCTGATAGCGGGTTTCCCATGACAAAACCTTCCAACTGTTTGTATATGAGTCCGTTGTATGTGAATTTGGTGGAGTCTGCTACCAGTTCTAATACGTGTATTAAATCTTCTGTTGTTAAATTTGTTCTTTTCCATAGGGTTTTGTCCTGTTTGAGCCTGTGTTTAACTACACTCACCGGCCACTTTATTAGGTACACCATGCTAGTAACGGGTTGGACCCCCTTTTGCCTTCAGAACTGCCTCAATTCTTCGTGGCATAGATTCAACAAGGTGCTGGAAGCATTCCTCAGAGAGTTTGGTCCATATTGACATGATGGCATCACACAGTTGGCGCAGATTTGTCGGCTGCACATCCATGTTGCGAATCTCCCGTTCCACCACATCCCAAAGACACTCTATTGGATTGAGATCTGGTGACTGTGGAGGCCATTTGAGTACAGTGAACTCATTGTCATGTTCAAGAAACCAGTCCGAGATGATTCCAGCTTTATGACATGGCACATTATCCTGCTGAAAGTAGCCATCAGAAGTTGGGTACATTGTGGTCACAAAGGGATGGACATGGTCAGCAACAATACTCAGGTAGGCTGTGGCGTTGTAACGATGCTCAATTGGTACGAAGGGGCCCAAAGAGGGCCAAGAAAATATTCCCCACACCATTACACCAGCAGCCTGAACCGTTGATATAAGGCAGAATGGATCTATGCTTTCATGTTGTTGACGCCAAATTCTGACCCTACCATCCGAATGTCGCAGCAGAAATCGAGACTCATCAGACCACGCAACGTTTTTCCAATCTTCTATTGTCCAATTTCGATGAGCTTGTGCAAATTGTAGCCTCAGTTTCTTGTTCTTAGCTGAAAGGAGTGGCACCCGGCGTGGTCTTCTGCTGCTGTAGCCCATCTGCCTCAAAGTTCGACGTACTGTGCGTTCAGAGATGCTCTTCTGCCTACCTTGGTTGTAACGAGTGGTTATTTGAGTCACTGTTGCCTTTCTATCAGCTCGAACCAGTCTGGCCATTCTCCTCTCACCTCTGGCATCAACAAGGCATTTCCGCCCACAGAACTGCCGCTCACTGTATATTTTTTCTTTTTCGGACCATTCTCTGTAAACCCTAGAGATGGTTGTGCGTGAAAATCCCAGCAGATCAGCAGTTTCTGAAATACTCAGACCAGCCATTCTGGCACCAACAACCATGCCACGTTCAAAGTCACTCAAATCACCTTTCTTCCCCATACTGATGCTCGGTTTGAACTGCAGGAGATTGTCTTGACATTGTGTACATGCCTAAATGCACTGAGTTGCCGCCATGTGATTGGCTGATTAGAAATTAAGTGTTAACAAGCAGTTGGACAGGTGTACCTAATAAAGTGGCCGGTGAGTGTATGTCGATGGTTTTGTGGATGGGAGTTTTTGTAAATAGTGAAACGACATCATGTGAAATTAAAATCTCATTGTCTTCTATTGTTGTCTTTTTGAGTTCGTTGGCTAGTTCTGTACTACTTTTACAGTGTTGGTCTGTGTTGCCAAGTAGTGGGCTGATGATCTTGCTTATTTCTTTGGCCATGTTGTATGTGGGTGATCCTATGCTGTCAACTATTGGTCTTAATGGGATGTCTCATTTGTGTATTTTCGGGGTTCCATATATTCTCGGGATTATGTTTGCTGTTGGGATCCAGTATTTGTACGTTGCTTCTGTTATTTTTCCATTGTCTTGTAGTGTTTTCAAAGATTTCCTCATGTTCTTCTTAATCTCTTCTGTTGGGTCTTTTTTTATCGTTTTGTATGTGTTTTTGTCTTCCAGCATTTGTTCCATCTGTTGTTTGTATTTGTCTTTGTCCATAATCACTGTGGTTCTTCCTTTTTTCTGCTGGTAAAATGATGATTTGTTCGTTTTTGGCTAGTGTTGTGATGGCTGCTCCTTCTTCTTTTGTGATATTGCTGTGTTGTATCTTGCTGTTTTTTAGTATTCCCGCGACGCTGTTTCTTAGTTCGGCTTTCTTGCTTTTGTCTTTTATGTGTTGACATGCTAATTCCGTTGCTACTTTGAATTCTTCATTTGGTATCCTTCTTGGTGTTAGGGCGTAATTTAATCCTTTTTTCCGTACATTTTCTTCTGTTTGTGATAATTTGTATTGTGAGAGATTACATATCCATGTGTTCTGTGTGTTATTGTTCTGTTTGTCCATTTTCCTTTTGTGGTCCATTAATTTTTCTAATTTCTTAATGTGTCTTTGTTTTACCTTGTTGAACTCTTCTTGTTTTCTTATGTGTTATCTGATTTGTGTTGTCGTTGTCTCGTTCAGTTTGTAGTTCCTCTTTAAGTCCAGCTGTTTGTTGTCCAGCTTGTTTTCCACTTGTTTTTTTTTTTGGTTATGATGTTCCTTATCCTTTCCTTGAGCAGTGCTTTCTTAGGTTTTTCCATAATATTGTGTGCCATTTTAGTCTTGATCAGAGTATTTAGTTGCAAACTTTTGGATGTAATTCCTTCGTCCCGGCATCATAGATTGAAGCAGTGATGGTTCCGCAGATGAGCTAATTTTAGATGTAATTTTTCCAATCGTCGGAAGTTTTTAATTGCTTCTGTTCCATATTTTTCTTTGAAATCTTGAGGTAGGTTCTTACTGAGTGTTAAAAAATCATCTTGCTTTTGGTTCTTTCTAAACTCAGGCTTCTTGAGAGGTGTATTACCTGTAGCTGACATGTTTCGGCGTGTTCTGTAGATGTTACTTCCTTTTATGAGCGGGCAGCAGGGGACGATGTCGCCCCCTGCTGCCCTCTTCATGTTAAAAATTTGCACTGCACTTGAATTTAAATCTGGTATTGCAATTAGCTGAGCCTGTACTTTAGATATAAGTGATGTCAGCATTCTGTTGCTGTGGAGTATAAAATAAGCTCAGCCTTGGCCACATCTCTGTAGCAAGTTGGATTAGCAAGTGTTTACAGTGTTTATCAGAGCTCATTTTAGTGCACTGTTTGTGATTGTGAGAAAAAATGTTATTAGCCCATTACTGAGTGATTTTCTTGTCACAATAGGATGCTTTGATTTATACCTTAGGCACCTCTCAGCAGTACACCTTTTCTGTTGTGGACAATGAAGTACAGTTGCCGAGGCAGGAAATTATATATATTCATGATCCGTGTTACCATAACAATGCCATCAGCTATCAACCGCACCTGGTCAGCTCACAACAGACAGTGTAGACCCTTGTTCCCACATGTGATGCATCAAATTGTTCAGTTGACCAGGATAAGTGAATTTTCATGTGTACATCAAATTTTGGTTTACCATGGCAAGGTAATCCATGAAAATCAGCTTCATATGGGGAGCTGAAGTTTCCTCCCACTCCATTGATCTTTTTTCTCTGGGCAGAGCATGGATTCGAACCAGCGACCTTCTGGTTGCCAGACGACCCGCTCTACCACCTAAGCCACGACCGCCCCAAAAATTAATGGAAGTCAATGGAGCGATAAACGTTATTTTTTGGTCCACTCTGTTATACACCAGTCCTTCTCAATTAGTGGGGCACTGTCTTTGGCCCTGAATGACACATATGATGTACCTCAATTAATTGCTAAATAATGATGTGCATTACAACTGTGTTTGTCATGTGATTTCTGATTTATGTGCCTTTAAATATTTGTAATTGAAATGACTACAAATCAGAAGTTGCATATATGACATCACAGCAAAAGCTCCTCAATCTTTTCACCATCTTGCTTTATATATAGTGATTTATTGTGGCTTTCTCTACATTTAATAGTCCTTCCTTTGGCCTCAAAAAAGGATGTAAAGGTCACTAAACTCACCCATATTCCTTCTTCTTCCTCTCTTTGAGTGGTTTTTGTGAAATAAATTTTGCTAGACCAGCTGTTGTGGTTTGCAGCTTTTTATTGACTGAGAGCTTCTCATCTAGGCACACATTAGCAGGCCCCTCAAAGTTGCTTCAGGAAGTTTCTGGTTATTATTGTCATCTTTAAGTTATTTCACTGCCCTTTGTGAGTTTTTCTTTCTTTAACAGAACCTGTACCAACAATGTTGTTCACATCTTTATACACAGACTATTTTTAAAAATATCCATTCCCTAAATCATAGAAAAAACCCCTGCTGCCCTCCAGTGAAAAGCAGAAAAAGTGATAATACTACAAATGAAAATCTGAATATACTGGACCTAGTAAATTTCAAGCAAAAGAAGCATAACTTTTATTAACATTTATGTAACTAAATTTATTGAACCTTTTTTCAGAATAAATGTTTGAATTACATTTTATTTGAAAAGTAAGATCTTTTAAGACACAAACCCACATATAAACCTTAAGTAGATGAAAGATCATCACATTTAGAGAACAAACTCATGTTTCAAGTTTTTATAGAACTTTTTTTTTTTTAAACATAAAGACCTGCTCACATACAAACGCTTGATAATCAAGTTCATCTGCAGGATAAAATATGTTGTTCACCACTAGATGGAACCAAATGATGACTTTAATGTCAGAGTTGAGTTCATTTTAATCAGTTGTTAAAATTTTCAATGTCATATCTATGAAAATCTCTGAAACATGAGAAAATATTATCAAAAAAATCCAGAACTTTTATGTTGTACTTTTTCAGATCACAGGCATGTTGCTTCAGGGGTTTATTTTTTGTTCAATTTCCTCAAAATTTGACCTTTCAAATTATAAGCAAAAAATTAAAAAAGATGCTGACTAATTTTCATATCAGTTCTATTTTTCTTCTAGTGTAATAATAATAATTGCATCACTTAAAGAAGTGTTTCACAGTGTGAAACATCTATTTTCTATTTGTCATGAAAGCAGATTGCAGGGAGCAGAAATGCTCCAAATAATGAGGCTGAAACAGGGAGAGGAACATTTTATAGGTTTGACATTTATCATTCTAGCTGTCATCATAATCGTTAGCAAATGTTGAATGCTACCCATTTCTGTTTTCAATCAATCAAATCAAATCAAATCAAATCAAAAATACTTTATTAATCCCCGAAGGGAAATTCAAGTGTTGGTGTAGCTCAGTTATTCTTCACGGAGCCATAGAGAGTTCTAGGTGTGGACAGGAAGGATCTCCTGTAGAGGGTTCTAGGTGTGGACAGGAAGGATCTCCTGTAGAGGGTTCTAGGTGTGGACAGGAAGGATCTCCTGTAGAAGGTTCTAGCTGTAGACAGGAAGGATCTCCTGTAGCGGTCTGTGCTGCAGCGGATTATGAAGAATCTTCTGACTGAAGACACTCTGTTGTTGAGTTACTGTGTTCTGAAGAGGATGATGAGGGTTTTCCATCATGTTCTTCATCCTCCTTTGGACAATCAACTCAAGAGACTCCAGTTCAGTCTCCAGGACAGAACCAGCCCTCCTTATCAATCTGTTCAGCCTCCTCGTGTCACATACTCTGATGCTCCGCCCCCAACAGGTAACTACAGATGTGATCAGCTGACAAACTCCTCTTCTTTTTCCGCTCCTCTTCAAATCTCTGTCTGTCCGTATTGTTTGAAAGCCAGACAGAGACACACTGGAGTGCAGGATATGTCCCTTTAGCCATGTCTCAGTGAAACACATGATGCTGCATTTCAACAGTTTCAAGTTCATCCATTTTGTTAGCAAAGAGATCTCACATTTGTCAATATAACTGATGGAAGTGAAGGTTTAAATTTCCTCTTTCTCTCTCTTCACTGTGCTCCTGCTCTGCATCCATGTCTTCTTCTTTTGAGCTCATCAGGGATCCAGACTTTCAATTTGAGGATTATTTCAGCCTTAGAAATGTCAGTTAGCTGCTCTTACTTGTAAACAAGTCTCTTGTTGCCATGGTTACGCATCATAACAAGTGGCAAAAAAGTGACAAATCCAGCAAAAAACTCGATCAGCACAGCACCCAAATCAGAAGAAAAGTATTTAGAAACTATTACCAAAAGAAAAAACCATCAAGAAATACTCAAAAAGAACAAAAAAATGCTAGCAAATGCTAGCTAAGTCACAGAGCTACTCCAACAAGCTGCCACCAGTTATAGCGCTATTCCGGAAAGCATATTATGTTAAAATGTTAGGTCTCAAAAACAAAAGGTCTCAGTCTCTAGATCTGTGCATATACACATTCTATTTCAGAGATGCGAGGCCTGTGTAACAGCCAACGCATACATTTAAAACCCAGTGAAAACACCTGCATGTAGACTTGACATCTTTCTATAATTATTCACAAAACACAAACATTATATCATTATTTCAGCAAAAAAGGGCAGCCACATGTGGCAGTGCCATGCAAACTTCTAAAAAGTGATGCAGCTAGTGAGGCAGCTCGCTGATGGTGGAATCTCACCATGTTTTTTAAGTTGTAGAGGTCACATTGTTGGAGATACTGTCATTTGCACTCCTCACAACAGTACTCCTCACAAAGGAATGCTAAGTATTTACCATCCTTTGTGGTTTTCTATGTAAGCAAACATCTGACTAAACAATGACTCAACAGACACACACACATGCATTCATGCACACATATAAACACATTCACACACTCTAATCTCTAACTCATGCACAATACCTAGCTGGGTAAGAAATCCACCTGCTTGGCACATTCCTTTTCTAGCCCAACAACAAACAAAAAGAAAGTAAGATACAAAAAGCCATTGGATTCTTACCTTGAAAGACAATTTTGTCTCTGAGTCTCTAATCCAACTAAAAAACAGCTGTCTGCCTGTAAGTAAAATTAAAGCCCCTTTTAGTTTTCAGTTAGAGGTCCATCATAATGATTAAAATCTTTCCAGTAGTTCAGTAAAAGACAAAGTTGACTCCAACAGTTGATGCCAAATTACTACTACGTATACGACAGTGAATTCTTTTCTTGCTCAATACCTGTCTAAACGACTGAGTTGTAACCATTTCTGTTTTCTAAGCACAGTTTGCTGTAGTAGCCATTATGAATTGGGTTGACCTTGGTTGTAGATGTACATCCAATAATTACTTTCTTAGACTGCCATTAAATCTGTCCTGTGGGTCATGAAATGTTTTACTAGCACTCCAGACAAACAAAAATCCAGATAAAAAAAAAAACAATGACCACCCACCATTTGCCTTTAGGCGGCAGGTGATGATTAATTCTGTTTACTTAAGCATGTAACTGGAAAACCAATCTGACAATCTAATTTTATGCTGATGTCTGGCACCATGTTTTATTTTTTAACTACATGACGTTTATCTCAAAACTGTACCCTTCAATAAATCAAATCAAACTTTATTTGTATAGCACTTTTAATGCTCTTGGCAACACAAAGTGCTTCACATGATAAAATCAATTAAAAAAAGACAATCAAACACTAAAACAACAATTCAGACCCCAACTCCCTGCTACCCCCCACCCCCATCCCCATAAATGCTGTCTTGATCTCTACATTAAAAACTTAAAGAGGCCATTCCATTAAAAACAGTTTTTTTGTGTTTTCTGTTGAATATTTTATCTCCACTTGTGCTCTTACCTTCATACTGGGTGTGAAAATTGCACAACAACTTCTCTTTCAGTTTTAGCTCTTAAACTACACAGGTGGCGATAACACCCGAGTTCTCCTGAGTTCAAAAAGCCTGTGCTTATTCCGTCACAACTACTTTACTCATTAGTATTCATTCAGCTCGAGCAGTTGAGAACACGCCTAGCAGGCTGCTGTCTAAAAGCTGTTAGCATAAAGATGTAGCAACCTGGAAGATACTCTGTGCACTGCCATGCGCAGTGGTGGAGGAAACAGGAAGCCTTGCTCTCATAGGCTAGTTTGTTAGCCAATCTGAGTTCTTTGATCTATAAATTAGTGTCTAATAGTCCTGCCTACATTTCTGGGTCTTCTTTTTGGTATTTTAGCACATTTTTATACAACTATTCATTTTATACCAAAAACCATTAGGAGCACCCTCCTCAGGTCAAAATGTTACACTGCATTTGAATTTGAATCAGGCATCGCTATTGGCCGAGACCTTATTTTCTTTATTTGTGATGTTAGGATTCTGCCACTATGGCGTATAAAAGAGCTCGGTCTCGGCCACACCTCGGCTCAGTGTGTATGGCCGTTATCAGAGTTCATTTTAGTGTTTGTGACTGTGTGAAAACATGCTTTTAGCATGAATAGTTTTGTCTTCATGCTGGGAGACTTTGATTTATGCCTTGGACAACACTGTGAAAAACGTTTTGGTGCGGACACTAATGTGTAGCGGTCGCGCCTGTGCAGCTGCGCATTAGGCTGAGTCACAGATATTACACAAGCTAATCCAAATTTAATTTTTCCTTTGATCAACAACAGTATACAACGAAGAAAAGGGCCTCATTCTGTGCTGCTTAAGCCGCTGCAGTTTGAGCCATTGGCTTGAAACAGATGCACCTGTTTGCAGAGTCAGACGACATTACTGGAGCTAATAGGGTTGGCTAACAATAATGTACCAGTAGAGAAGAGCCCCATTCTATGCTGCCAAGCCGCTATCGTCTCAAAACGTTACAAATATCAGACTGTATCCGGGGAGGGGGGGTAAGTTTTCCTTTAAAAAGAGACAGTCTATGCTGTTATCTAAAATAAAATCATTAATAATAAAAGATTTATTTACAGTAGATCTTACATTTAAAGAGGCCATTTCATACAAAGTTCAGGAACCGTTTACAGTTAGTACAGAACACAGCTGCACATCTTTTAGCTGGTATCAGGAAGCGAGATCACATGCTAAAACTCCTGTTTTAGCATCACTGCACTGGCTGCCTGTTCATTTTAGAATTCATTATAAAAGGATTTTATTTGTGTTCAAATCTTTAACTCATTCAGTACCATTGACATCTACTGTATAGACATCAAACTAAATCTGAACGCTCAGTGCCATTGACGTCTTGACGTCTCTACAGCTTTTAATGGCTTAAATCCCGCAAAGCATTCTGGGGCAGCTGCTCGCTGAATTTGAACTCATTACAGGCTGTATTTAGTCATGTGATCCAGAAAGGGGCAGTGGTGAACTTCTATGGGTGAGATTACCCTGAGATCACCCTTATTTACCATGTAACAATCCCGGTTGGAGCGGGTGAGGATGCAGGCACTCAGGACGAGACAGACGGTAAATATAGATTCAGAGCCTGTGAGCAACTGTAATGTGATCTCGTTGTTCAGAGTTATTACAAACTAGTATAGAATTTATGGAATTGGGAAGGTGGTGGAGTTTATTACATGGATAAAATCCCTCCAGTTTGATGGTCGGATCTACCAGGAACGAGTATTGTGTTGAAGGTGGTGTGGTTTTTGGTCCAGCTCGTCATTTTCGGACTTGTGATGTCTTCAGCCTGATGTTGAGGTTCTTCTGGCGATTCTAGTGAAGCTGAGGTGGATTTATCCGACAAGTACAGTGGGGCAAAAAAGTATTTAGTCAGCCACCAATTGTGTAAGTTCTCCCACTTAAAAAGATCAGAGAGGCCTGTAATTTTCATCATAGGTATACCTCAACTATGAGAGACAAAATGAGGAAAAAAAGTCCCGAAAATCACATTGTCTGATTTTTAAAGAATTTATTTGCAAATTATGGTGGAAAATAAGTATTTGGTCACCTACAAACAAGTAAGATTTCTGGCTTTCACAGACCTGTAACTTCTTTAAGAGGCTCCTCGGTCCTCCACTCGTTACCTGTATTAATGGCACCTGTGTGAACTCGTTATCAGTATAAAAGACACCTGTCCACAACCTCAAACAGTCACGCTCCAAACTCCACTATGGCCAAGACCAAAGAGCTGTCAAAGGACACCAGAAACAAAATTGTAGACCTTCACCAGGCTGGGAAGACTGAATCTGCAATAGGTAAGCAGCTTGGTGTGAAGAAATCAACTGTGGGAGCAATTAGTAGAAAATGGAAGACATACAAGACCACTGATAATCTCCCTCGATCTGGGGCTCCACGCAAGATCTCACCCCGTGGGGTCAAAATGATCACAAGAACGGTGAGCAAAAATCCCAGAACCACACGGAGGGACCTAGTGAATGACCTGCAGAGAGCTGGGACCAAAGTAACAAAGGCTACCATCAGTAACACACTACGCCGCCAGGGACTCAAATCCTGCAGTGCCAGACGTGTCCCCCTGCTGAAGCCAGGACACGTCCAGGCCCGTCTGCGGTTTGCTAGAGAGCATTTGGATGATCCAGAAGAGGATTGGGAGAACATCATATGGT
>SSNP01000103.1:1639035-1673793 GCA_006937955.1 Pachypanchax playfairii
TTTTTTTCCTCATTTTGTCTCTCATAGTTGAGGTATACCTATGATGAAAATTACAGGCCTCTCTGATCTTTTTAAGTGGGAGAACTTACACAATTGGTGGCTGACTAAATACTTTTTTGCCCCACTGTATCTCCCATTAGGATCTTCTGAAGGCAGCAGGGAGCAAAATAAAGAACGATTCACCGCATAAAACACACAGTAGGTGTTCATAAACAAACAATTGTGGTTGGAGGGGGGTGACAAACTGACTATGTCGCACACCCTTGCATAAATATGCACGTGCACACGCACACACACACACAAGTGTGTTTTGTTATCCTTATGGGGACCGTCCATTGACTTCCATTGATTTTAGTAACTAGATTTATACCTAACCCAAACCCTTTTACTAACCTTAACCATTACTGATCTATAACTAACCCTAAGACTAACTAAAACTCTATTCACACCATACCTATAAACCTAACCCCTAACCCTAAAAAGGGGAGTCCCCCTCATGGGGACCAGGCTTCGGTCCCCACAAGAACCCTCGGACCCCAGAAAGATAGTAAAAGTCAGGAAACGGGTCCTCAGGAGGTCAGAAATACAAACCCCCCCCCACACACACACACACTCAAGTGTGTTTTGTTATCCTTATGGGGACCGTCCATTGACTTCCATTGATTTTAGTAACTAGATTTATACCTAACCCAAACCCTTTTCCTAACCTTAACCATTACTGATCTATAACTAACCCTAAGACTAACTAAAACTCTATTCACACCATACCTATAAACCTAACCCCTAACCCTAAAAAGGGGAGTCCCCCTCATGGGGACCAGGCTTCGGTCCCCACAAGAACCCTCGGACCCCAGAAAGATAGTAAAAGTCAGGAAACGGGTCCCCAGGAGGTCAGAAATACAAACCCACACACACACACACACACACACACACTATCTGAATCAGAAATTTGCTACTTTTTTCTTATATTTTACTCAAATGTTGAAATGGTCTATAAATGACTCCTTTTAGACATAAAATAAAATGGACTTTCAAAAGTACTTTTTTACCGTTGTTTTTTCACTTTCATAGTATTAAAACATAGTTCAGATGTTGCATGAATCGTTGAAACATCAAATCAAATCAAATCAAAAATACTTAATCCCCGAAGGGAAATTCAAGTGTTGTTGTAGCTCAGTTCTTTTTCAGGGAGCCATAGAGAGTTCTAGCTGTGGACAGGAAGGATCTCCTGTAGAGGGTTCTAGGTGTGGACAGGAAGGAACTCCTGTAGCGGTCTGTGCTGCAGCGGATTATGAAGAATCTTCTGACTGAAGACACTCTGTTGTTGAGTTACTGTGTTCTGAAGAGGATGATGAGGGTTTTCCATCATGTTCTTCATCCTCCTTTGGACAATCAACTCAAGAGACTCCAGTTCAGTCTCCATGACAGAATCAGTCCTCCTTATCCATCTGTTCAGCCTCTTCATGTCACTTGCTCTGATGCTGCTTCCCCAACAGGTGACTGCAGATGTGATCAGCTGACAAACTCCTCTTCTTTTGCAGCTCCTCTACAAATCTCTGTCTGCTAATATTGTTTGAAAGCCAGGCAGAGTCCAGGATATGTTCCTTTAGCCATGTCTCAGTAAAACACATGATGCTGCATTCCTGATACTCTGGCTGGGTCTTCAGCAGAGCTTCAAGTTCATCCATTTTGTTGGCAAAGAAATCGCACATTTGTCAGTATGACTGATGGAAGTGAAGGTTTAAACTTCCTCTTTCTCTCTCTTCACTTTGCTCCTGCTCTGCATCCATGTCTTCTTCCTTTGAGCTCATCAGGGATCCAGAGTTTCAATTTGAGGATTATTTCAGCCTTAGAAATGTCAGTTAGCTGCTCTTTCTTGTAAACAAGTCTCTTGTTGCCATGGTTACGCATCATAACAAGTGGCAAAAAAGTGACAAATCAAGCAAAAAACTCAATCAGCACACCACCCAAATCAGAAGAACAGTATTTAGAAAATATTTCCAGAAGAAAAAACCAGTAAGAAACACCCAAAAATAACAAAAAAATGCTAGCAAATGCCAGCCAAGTCACAGAGCTACTCCAACAAGCTGCCACCAGTTGTAGCGCTATTCCGGAATTTACATGAAATATTTACATCAAAGTCACTGATCTGCTTGAAAAACCTCTTTGCACAAAACGCTCTTTATCTCAGCTATTAGTCTTGAAATGTGTGGATTTTCATAAAAGTTGCTCTTTTGTACTGCAGATTACTAAATAACAGAAAGAGGTAGAAATATTTTTTTTTTGCTTTTGAAAGAAGACAGACTAAATTTTGTGCTGATGGGGATATGAAATCTGAAAGTGGCTGGCACTGAATCAGTTACACAATGTTACCAAAAGTATTCGCTCACCCATTTAAATGATCACAATCAGGTGTCCTAATCAATTGGCCTGCCACAGGTGTATAAAGTCAAGCACTCAGGCATGCAGACTGTAAAGCAAGACATTTGTGAAAGAATGGGCCGCTCTATGGAGCTCAGTGAATTCCAGCATGTCATAGGATGCCACCTGTGCAACAAATCCAGTCGTGAAATTTTCTCGCTCCTAAATATTCCACAGTCAACTGTCAGCTCTATTATAACAAAATGGAAGCGTTTGGGAACAACAGCAACTCAGCCACGTAAAGTGACGGAGAGGGGTCAGCGGATGCTGAAGCGCATAGTGCAAAGAGGTCGCCGACTTTCTGCAGAGTCAATTGCTACAAACTTCATGTGACCTTCAGATTAGCCCAAGTACAGTACGCAGAGAGCTTCATGGAATGGGTTTCCATGGCCGAGCAGCTGCAGCTAAGCCACACATCACCAAGTGCAATGCAAAGCGTCGGATGCAATGGTGTAAAGCACGCCGCCACTGGCCTCTAGAGCAGTGGAGACGCGTTCTCTGGAGTGATGAATCACGCTTTTCCATTTGGCAATCTGATGGACGAGTCTGGGTTTGGAGGTTGCCAGGAGAACGGTACATTTCAGACTGCATTGTGCCGACTGTGAAATTTGGTGAAGGAGGAATTATGGTGTGGGGTTGTTTTTCAGGAGCTGGGCTTGGCCCCTTAGTTACAGTGAAATGAACTTTGAGTGCTTCAGGATACCAAAGCATTTTGGACAATTCCATGCTCCCAACCTTGTGGGAACAGTTTGGAGCGGGCCCCTTCCTCTTCCAACATGACTATGCACCAGTGCACAAAGCAAGGTCCATAAAAACATGGATGACAGAGTCTGGATGAACTTGACTGGCCTGCACAGAGTCCTGACCTGAACCTGACAGAACACCTTTGGGATGAATTGGAGCGGAGACTGAGAGCCAGGCCTTCTCGACCAACATCAGTGTGACCTCACCAATGCACTTTTGGAAGAATGGTCAAAAATCCCTATAAACATTCTCCTCAACCTTGTGGATAGCCTTCCCAGAAGAGTTGAAGCTGTAAAAGCTGCAAAAGGTGGACCGACATCATATTGAACTCTATGGGTTAGGTATGGGATGGCAGTTCATAGTATGAGTAAAGGCAGGTGAGCGAATAATATAGTGTAATATAGTGTACATGGTCTTGCTCCTTCCTACCTCTCTGAACTTTTACATGTGCATTCCCCCACCCTGTCCCTCAGGTCAGCTGACCAGCTGCTCCTGGATGTACCACAAGTAAAGTGTAACCTTAGGGGGGAAAGGGCTTTTTCTGTGGCAGGCCCAGGACTGTGGAATTCCCTCCCACTGCAGATTAGGCAGGCACCCTCACTGTCCATCTTTAAATCTTCTCTTAAAACCCACTTATTTCACCCGGCTTTTAACTCTGCATAAGAGGTCTTTATGATTTAGTGTTTTTAGATTGTTTTATTTCATGTTTATTTGTTATTTGTAATTTTATATTTTATTTATTTTAGTGTCATTTTTACTGCTTTTATTGTTTGAGTTTTATATTGTTGTATTCAATGTACAGCACTTCGGTCAGTTTCGACTGTTTTTAAGTGCTATATAAATAAAGTTGGCTTGGATAAAAAACATTAGGATAACATTGATTAACAGACCTTTCAATCTGTCTGCATCAAAATTCGGCTGGTTCTGTCAGGCTTAGGGCAGCAGCTCGTTCATATTCAGTGTTCGAATTTGCTGGACTCTGATAGGCTAATTTGTTAGCCAATGAGAGCAAGGTATACTGTTTCCTGCCCCACTGTGCATGGCAACATCAGAAGTTGTGTCTTTCTGTTTGCTACTTTATGTTACAGCTTTTTATTGAGCAGCATGCTAGGCGTGGTTTCAACTGCGGGAGCTGCCGGAAACTAACAAACAAAGGAGTTGTGACGAAACAGATACAGGCCGTTCAAGGTAAGAACACAGGAAAGAACATCCCTAGAGGAAAGAATAAGGGCTTGTTTTGAAAAACTACTGTCAAATCCAACAAAGAGAAGACATTATTTGGACTTTTTATTAAAGAGGCCCTTCCATTAAAAACGGTTTTTCTGAGGTTTCTGTTGAATATTTTAGCTCCACAGGTGTTCTTACCTTCATAGTGGGTGTGAAAACAGGTCAACAACTTCCCTTTCAGTTTTAATCTCTCAAACTACGCAGGAGGCGATAACACCGGAGTTCTCCCAAGTCCGAACGGCCTGTATCTGTTACGTCACAACTCCTTTGTTCGTTATTATTCGGCAGCTCCTGCAGTTGAAACCATGCCTAGTGTGCTGCTCACTAAAAAGCTGTAGCATAAGACACAGCAAACAGGAAGACATGACGTCTGACGTTGCAATGCGCAGTGGGGCAGGAAACAGTATTCTTTGCTCTCATAGGCTAGTTTGTTAGCCAATCAGAGTCCAGCAAATTCAAACACTGAATATGAACGAGCTGCTGACTAAGCAGCTGAAGCAGCCTGACGGAAGGAGCCGGAACCACCCAAATTTTAACGCAGACAGATTGAAAGGTCAGTTAAGTATTTCCTGATGTTTTTTAGATATAAAATGTTTCATATTACTGGTTAATACTTAAGAAACAACCACAAAGTCCTGAAATGTGCATGAAATGGCCTCTTTAAGTTAGCTGATCACTTACAGTGTAACTTGACATTAGTTTAAATTAAAAGAAAGGACTCTGCAAAGACCTAATTGCTGGAGTTCACATAGCTAAACAATGAACTCCTTCAGCTTAGAGAGTGTTTGATCCCTGCTGTAGGAGTGAAGTATGTGAGAGTTTCACTGTGAAACCAGAGCAGCTTAATGAAACACTTCTTTATCCCATGTAAAATCTTCTCTGATGCACAGTTGTGCAACAGCTTTTAATAAGTCAGTATACTTGTCCAAGGCAAAAAACTGGCCTCTTATTGTTAAATCTAAATAATGTTCCTGGGACATTTAAGACATTTAACAGTCTAAGCATTAAAAACAGCACAAAGAGCTTTTTAGAAATATTGTTTTACAATAGCAGTTCCAAAAACATAAAGCATAACATGCAGAAAATTATTTCATGTCTTAAGTTAAAGAGGCCACTCCATTAAAAACTGTTTTTCTGAGGTTTCTGTTGAATATTTTAGCTCCACAGGTGTTCTTACCTTCATAGTGGGTGTGAAAACAGGTAATAAACTTCTTTCAGTTTTAATCTCTCAAACTACGCAGGTGGCAATAACCCCCGAAAGCTTTCAGTCGCTCTGCTCCCCAGCTCTGGAACTCTCTCCCCCCTGACCTTCGTAACACCGACTCATTCACACATTTCAAATCAACACTCAAAACTCATCTGTTTAGACAAGCATTCTCACTGTGACCATAATTGCACTGTTTTTTTTTACCTGTAAGCTGTTTTTAACTTGTATTTTAATTGTGTGTTAAATGTTTTTAATTGTTGTTGTAAGGTGACCTTGAGTGTCCAGAAAGGCACCTATAAATAAAAGGCATTATTATTATTATTTTTATTATTATTATCTACGGCAGAAAGTGGTGATCCAGAAACACCTGAGCACATTTCTAGGTAAAGTGTGATTTATAAAGCGGAGATTGCGTGAAGCTGTGCTTACGCCATGTTTTATAGGTCCCAAACTTACTTGGTGTAAGTAGATTTTTTTTGCTGAGCTTAAGTACGGTTTTAGTAAGGATTCTACGCAAAGTTTTATAAATGAGACCCCAGGTCATTACCTTCCGAGCAGGCCACAAACACTAGATTCTTATGGGGCTGCTGTAAGGCTGCACTAAAAAGGACATGAGAAATGGACCAAAAATCCTTAATCTCGCGTTTGCAAGTGTGACTATGTGTCATTGTAACTAAGCCTTTAGCAGTACAAAAACAAAAATGATAACTTGCTAGATATTTAAAAACCTATTTAAGATCTTCTGCTCACTTTTATTACCCTCCCCCAACCCTTCTGGGGTATGTCGCAGGTGGGCCCTTTTCAGCGCCCTGCTTTCATCCCCCTAAGTGCAGACATTCCATTTTGTTTTTTCAACCCATAAAAATCTAATTTTATTCCTCCTTCTTTCATAGTGTGTTATTCCTTCCCCAATACCACTCTGTCACTGGCACCATGTTATCCTGTGTGTTTAGGTTCACTTCATTAGCTGCAGCAATGCAGCAAAATGCACTTAATGGCATACAACAGTTGTAGAAAATACCTCAATGTGGTTGCAGCAGCATCAGGCCTAAATGCTAAATACAAGGATGTCAGTAGAATATAGAAATAAAAAAGAATGAAGTGTGGACAAGGTTTTAAATTTAAACTCATTTATCTTTTATGAAACCAGATCGCCTCCTCCTATTTGCTCAGGATCCTGATGAAAGCTCTGCAAGAGCTGGTGACCCGTTACTGAACGACCTCCTATTGTGTTTTGACAAGAAAATTACTGGCAACTCCACCGCTTATAAAAAAGATCACTATGAAGTCATCTGTCCACAAAATTCACTGTCAGTATATCAATGACCACACAGGCCTAATGAAAGTCAGAAACTAAACTGCAGCAAGCACATGGGTGGTTAGACTGTGTATTTTTTTCTTAGCCTACTCCACACAGTACTTTGCTATGTTGCAGCAATTTAGGAAGCCATGAAAATGTATTCTATTCTCAGCACACACATACAACAAAGCATGAAATCACATTTGATAGGGTCAAATATATTCCTCCTTCACACCTATGGGACTCATTCAGTTCCTAATTTCAATTAAAAGCCCTTTGAAAAAGAACCTTGTTCATTTCTTTAGCTGTTGCGTAACAATGTTAGTCTCTTTACTATTCCTTTGTTCAGTACATAGCAGTACCAAAAGTGTAATTATTATCACTTAATGATCTTGAATAATTTAGAGACTGTTGCATGTCCTCGGTGCACTGACTTTATTGTCTTCTTGTGCTTCAATTTTTTACAGGAAACAGGAAGATGATAACTTAAGCCAACAGGACTGCATCCTGTGTGATGCAATGGATTCTCCAACTCTACAGTGCTGTGAAAAAAGCCCCTTCACAGATTTCTTCTGTTTTTGCATTTTTTCCACAGTTGTCAAACGTTTCAGATCATCAAACACATTTAAATAAAGATAAAGACAACCTGATTAAATACAAAATGCTCTTTTAAGGATAATTTTATTTATTAATGGCAAAAAGCTATTCAAGCTTATGTGAAGACAAAATCACCCACCTGGTAAATCATTGATTAACTATGTATTTTTAAAACAGAGTCCATTTTCACTGTCCACATCCAGTTAAAGCAAGATCTGTAGAATCAAAATATCTCAACATGATGTTGCCTAAAGATCGCAAAAAACAATCACTCCCTGTTCCAAAGCTATTCAAAAACATATAAGAAATAAAGTCATTGACATCTTTCAGTGTGGAAAGTGTTTTGTCCATCCATCCATCATCTTCTTCCCCTTATCGGTTGCCAGGTAGCGGGGGCAACAGGTTCATTAGAAAAAAATCCAGGACTTCCGGTGCAGCAGGTAACAAGATGGCAGCTTAGAAAAGAGCTCCCGAGTCATTAGATAATAATTTCCCCCAAAATTGCAAAAGGATCGATAACTCGAATTGTAAACCTATGAGAAATGAACGGGAGACGAGGTCAGAGAAGTTCAAATAAAAAAAATATGTTAAAAAACCCAAAAGAACGCGAGTGCGAAGGAAAAGCACAAGACGGTGAAGATGGCAACTCTGAACAGGGCCACTCATTATTGGAGGGTCTTGCTGCGATCACAAAAGAGATACGAGATCTCAAAAAGGAGATGAAAGCGGACATTTCATTATTCAGAGATGAATTTAAAGAAGAGGTGAGGCGAGAGTTTGGTGACTTCAAGGACAAGAACAGCGGAAGGAGATTATGGAGACGCAGCAGCGAGTCGCAGAGTTGGAGGAGTGGAATATTGAAGCGAAGGAAGCCATCATTTCTCTATTAAAACAACAAGCGAAACTCCAAGAGAAGCTCACTGAAGTGGAGGGACACGGAAGATGCTGTAACTTGAGAATCTACAACTTGGCTGAACAAGACAACGAATCTGTGCCCGAACTGGTGGAAGGGCTCCTCCGCCGGGAACTCGAGTTGCCGGAGGAAACCGAGCTCAATATTAAACGGGCCCACCGAAGTCTTGGAAAGAAACCACCATCAGGAGCACCGCCGAGGTCTATTGTGATCAATTTTCTCAAATACGAGACCAAGGAGAACATACTAACTAAAGCCTGGAAGAAGAAAATACAAGTGGGGGGGAAACAGATATTTTTTGATCACGATTACCCCACTGAGGTAATGAAAAAACGCAAATCCTACTCCGAGATCAAAAAAGTTCTAAAAGAAAAAAAGATACGCTTTCAAACACCTCTGAGTAAGATAAGGATCCACTGGTCAGATGGACCTAGGATTTATAACAACGCAGAGGACGCAGCACGGGATATGAGGAGGAGAGGAATGGAGATGGGCAAGCGACTTAGAGGGGATGACAGCGGACCATCACTGGAAGATCGCCTCAGAGCTCTGTCATGGCAACGGGTCGGAGAGAGACACGCAACGAGCAGAGAAGCCGTCGCGTCTGAGGACCTCAACAAAGACACGGCGGACCGGGAGAGGGAAAAGCTGCAGGGGTTTAAAAGATGATGATGATCGGATGACGGAAAATCAGGTTAACTGAGAGGAGGGGGGGGATCGCTGGTGAAACTGAAAAAGCTAGTGTCTCCTGTTTTTAGGTTAAAGACTCGATTGGTTGGGTGAGTAATTATAACCAATATTATACAAATTATAAGTGCTTTATTTACTTTGTGCTATTCAGAGGGAGACAACCTTTGTTGTGGTTTGATTTCTATTTTGGTTTATGATGTCAATTACATATTAAGGCTGCATTATCATGACAACTGAAAGGATTTCACTTAGAGGGACTGAAAATGGAGAATCTTGGAGCCATCCCCACCCCCATCTAAAAATGAGAACTTCTCAGTGTATATACAGTGGGGCAAAAAAGTATTTAGTCAGCCACCAATTGTGTAAGTTCTCCCACTTAAAAATATCAGAGAGGCCTGTAATTTTCATCATAGGTATACCTCAACTATGACAGACAAAATGAGGAAAAAAAAATCCAGAAAATCACATTGTCTGATTTTTAAAGAATTTATTTGCAAATTATGGTGGAAAAAAGGTATTTGGTCACCTACAAACAAGTAAGATTTCTGGCTTTCACAGACCTGTAACTTCTTTAAGAGGCTCCTCGGTCCTCCACTCGTTACCTGTATTAATGGCACCTGTGTGAACTCGTTATCAGTATAAAAGACACCTGTCCACAACCTCAAACAGTCACGCTCCAAACTCCACTATGGCCAAGACCAAAGAGCTGTCAAAGGACACCAGAAACAAAATTGTAGACCTTCACCAGGCTGGGAAGACTGAATCTGCAATAGGTAAGCAGCTTGGTGTGAAGAAATCAACTGTGGGAGCAATTATTAGAAAATGGAAGACATACAAGACCACTGATAATCTCCCTCGATCTGGGGCTCCACGCAAGATCTCACCCCGTGGGGTCAAAATGATCACAAGAATGGTGAGCAAAAATCCCAGAACCACACGGAGAGACCTAGTGAATGACCTGCAGAGAGCTGGGACCAAAGTAACAAAGGCTACCATCAGTAACACACTACGCCGCCAGGGACTCAAATCCTGCAGTGCCAGACGTGTCCCCCTGCTGAAGCCAGGACACGTCCAGGCCCGTCTGCGGTTTGCTAGAGAGCATTTGGATGATCCAGAAGAGGATTGGGAGAACATCATATGGTCAGATGAAACCAAAATAGAACTTTTTGGTAGAAACTCAACTTGTCGTGTTTGGAGGGGAAAGAATGCTGAGTTGGATCCAAAGAACACCATACCTACTGTAAAGCATGGGGGTGGAAACATCATGCTTTGGGGCTGTTTTTCTGAAAGGGGACCAGGACGACTGATCCGTGTAAAGGAAAGAATGAATGGGGCCATGTATCATAGCCGTAGAAAATCTCTGGAGGGAGTTGAAAGTCCGTGTTGCCCAGCGTCAGCCCCAAAACATCACTGCTCTAGAGGAGATCTGCATGGAGGAATGGGCCAAAATACCAGCAACAAAACCTGTGAAAACCTTGTGAAGACTTACAGAAAACGTTTGACCTCTGTCATTGCCAACAAAGGCTATATAACAAAGTATTGAGATTAACTTTTGTTATTGACCAAATACTTATTTTCCACCATAATTTGCAAATAAATTCTTTAAAAATCAGACAATGTGATTTTCTGGATTTTTTTTCCTCATTTTGTCTCTCATAGTTGAGGTATACCTATGATGAAAATTACAGGCCTCTCTGATCTTTTTAAGTGGGAGAACTTACACAATTGGTGGCTGACTAAATACTTTTTTGCCCCACTGTAATAACGGACAAGGAGAGCTACTGAGAAATGGAGAGACAGTTGGACATTACTAGTAGGATGGGAGCACCTATTTTAGGGATATCCCAAATCACTAGGGGGGCCCTTTGTTTTTCAAGGGACATCCCCCACTCCCACCAACAGGGAGACAGGGCCTATGGGGAACAGGGCCTTCATTTGCTGGGAAGCTTAGTTTTTGAGTTTGTTGTTCGTACTTCTGTTCATGGTACGTGTTCATGTTATACTACAGTGGAAGGGTTAGTAATCATCTCATGGGTTTCAGACAATGCAACAAAATGATATAAGGGTGGTGTCACTGAACATTAATGGTCTAAATAATATTTAAAAAAGAGATAAAGCTTTATGCAAATTTAGAAAAGAGAAGATGCAAATTATCTTTCTTCAAGAAACTCACTTATCACGGGAGGAGCATGCAAAGTTTAAAAAGCTAGGTTATAGGAATTAATTCTCTAGCTCTTTTGGACAGAATCATAAGAGGGGTGTGATGATATTGATATCCAATACGATAAAATTTGAACTGATTAAAGAAATTTGTGATAAAGAGGGTAGATATATTATGATAAAGGGAAGACTGGAAAACCAAATACTGACAATGTTCAATATATATGCTCCTCCGGAAAGTGGGAAAACATTTTATGAGAAAATATTTGATCTTGTAAACTTGGAAACTGAGGGAACATTGATTTGTGGTGGCGATTTCAATGTCGTGTTGGACTATAGGCTAGACACTACAAGTACAAAGAGGAATAAAAAACAAATTAACAGATATATGAATACGATGTTAGAATCCGATCTACTAGAGGTATGGAGAGAACTCCACCCACTTGACCAGGATTATACTCACTACTCAGCTACACATGGCATTTACTCCAGAATTGATTATTTTCTAATGTTTAAAAGGGATATACATAGAGTAAGGGAATGTAGGATAGGGTTACTGATGTAGCAGATCATAGTGCAGTTTACTTAGAAATTAATTTGGATAATAAGAGGAAAAATACAGTATGGCGACTCAACGAGGGTATCCTAAACAATAAGGGACTAGTTGAAGAATTAAAGGATGAAATAATTAGATATAGGGAGGAAAACGACAATGGGGAGGTGGAACCAACAATCTTGTGGGATGCCCTGAAAGCAGTAATTAGAGGGAAGTTGATTTCATATTGCATTTGCCAAAAAAGCCAGATTGGAAACATACCACAAACAAGTTGGAACTTTGAAAGAATTGGAACAGCAACATAAACAATCGGAAGATCCAGATATACTCAAGCAAATTAAAGAAGTTGACGTTGAAAGGAATGCAAGGTTTATAAAACAAACTTACTATGAGGGAGGATCAAAAGCCACTAAAGTTATGGCAAAACGTATGAGGAAACAACAAGCATTAATGAATATATGTAAAATAAGGGACCCTACATTTATGCAGGATTTGGTTGATGAAGATCAGACAGGTTTTATTAGAGGGAGACAAACGCAAGATAATATAAGAAGGAGCTTACATGTTATAGAAAACATACAGAGTAATAGAGAAAGTGCACTTTTGGTAAGCATAGACGCCGAAAAGGCCTTTGATAGTGTGAACTGGGTATTTCTTTATAAGGTATTGGAAAATTTTGGATTTAATGAGGATTCAGTTAACTGTGTTAGATCGATATATCAGGAACCACAGGCAAGGATAAAAATTAATGGTAGCTTGACAAAGACATTTACATTAGAAAGGGGGACAAGACAAGGATGCTGTCTCTCCCCAAGTCTTTTCGCATTGTTCATAGAACCATTAGCTCAAATGATTAGGCAGGAGGAAGATGTTAAGGGGGTAAAGATAGGAGAGGAGGAATATAAGGTAGGACTTTTTGCGGATGATATTTTGATCTTTTTAAAGCAACCTAACGAAAGCTTCCCAAAAACGATGAGGATATTAGAGGATTATGGAAAATACTCGGGATACAAAATTAATGTTACAAAAACACAAATTCTTTCAATCAATTACTCCCCATCCCAGGAAATAAAAGATGCATACAGACTCAACTGGAATGCAAAATCAATAAAATACTTAGGAGTAAATGTCACAAGGGAAATACACTCACCGGCCACTTTATTAGGTACACCATGCTAGTAACGGGTTGGACCCCCTTTTGCCTTCAGAACTGCCTCAATTCTTCGTGGCATAGATTCAACAAGGTGCTGGAAGCATTCCTCAGAGAGTTTGGTCCATATTGACATGATGGCATCACACAGTTGGCGCAGATTTGTCGGCTGCACATCCATGTTGCAAATCTCCCGTTCCACCACATCCCAAAGACACTCTATTGGATTGAGATCTGGTGACTGTGGAGGCCATTTGAGTACAGTGAACTCATTGTCATGTTCAAGAAACCAGTCCGAGATGATTCCAGCTTTATGACATGGCGCATTATCCTGCTGAAAGTAGCCATCAGAAGTTGGGTACATTGTGGTCATAAAGGGATGGACATGGTCAGCAACAATACTCAGGTAGGCTGTGGCGTTGTAACGATGCTCAATTGGTACCAAGGGGCCCAAAGAGTGCCAAGAAAATATTCCCCACACCATTACACCACCACCAGCAGCCTGAACCGTTGATACAAGGCAGGATGGATCCATGCTTTCATGTTGTTGACGCCAAATTCTGACCCTACCATCCGAATGTCGCAGCAGAAATCGAGACTCATCAGACCAGGCAACGTTTTTCCAATCTTCTATTGTCCAATTTCGATGAGCTTGTGCAAATTGTAGCCTCAGTTTCCTGTTCTTAGCTGAAAGGAGTGGCACCCGGCGTGGTCTTCTGCTGCTGTGGCCCATCTGCCTCAAAGTTCGACGTACTGTGCGTTCAGAGATGCTCTTCTGCCTACCTTGGTTGTAACGAGTGGTTATTTGAGTCACTGTTGCCTTTCTATCAGCTCGAACCAGTCTGGCCATTCTCCTCTGACCTCTGGCATCAACAAGGCATTTCTGCCCACAGAACTGCTGCTCACTGGATATTTTTTCTTTTTCGGACCATTCTCTGTAAACCCTAGAGATGGTTGTGCGTGAAAATCCCAGTAGATCAGCAGTTTCTGAAATACTCAGACCAGCCATTCTGGCACCAACAACCATGCCACGTTCAAAGTCAATCAAATCACCTTTCTTCCCCATACGGATGCTCGGTTTGAACTGCAGGAGATTGTCTTGAGCATGTGTACATGCCTATATACACTGAGTTGCCGCCATGTGATTGGCTGATTAGAAATTAAGTGTTAACGAGCAGTTGGACAGGTGTACCTAATAAAGTGACCGGTGAGTGTAGATATGTTATTTGATGCAAATTATATGAAAATCAATTGGGAAATTAGGAAAGACTTGGGGAGATGGCTGACCGTTATTCCAGACTTTAGCTCAAGGATAGAGGTAATCAGGATGAACGTTCTTCCGAGACTTTTATACCTGTTTCAGTCCCTACCAGTGACAATCCCACAGAGACAGTTCATGGAGTGGGATAAGTGGATATCCAGGTTTATATGGGGAGGGAAGAAACCAAGGACCAGATACAAAACTCTGCAGCTCCCTAAAGATAAAGGTGGGCTGGCCCTACAAAGCCTCAGAGAATATTTTTATGCTGCACAAATCAGACCCCTGGTATGTTGGTGTAATGATGAATACTTCGCCAGATGGAAGAGTATAGAAATAGGGATGACGAACACTGAGGTACGGAATTTAATAGCAAACAGAGGATTAGTTAGAAAGTTTAACAACCAGTTGGATTTAATAACTAAAAATACAATTGAAATATGGAACACAGTTGTTGAAAGGTATAAACTGGAAAAAGAGATAAAGATTTTGAGTTGGTTTGCATTCGATGAAAGGTTTGTACCTGGGATAAATGATAAAGGGTTTAAACAATGGGTGAGAAAAGGAATTACAGCAATGTGCACGATTGTTGAGCGGGGCAAGCTGCAGAGCTTTGAGAAGCTAAGGGATAGATTTGGACTAGAGAAGTATGAACAATATAGATATCTACAAGTAAGGGATGACTATGAGAAGGAGGTAAAAACGACCACTGAACATGAAGTTGTTGAGGTATTTGTGAAGGCCTATGAAGGGAAAAAGTGCAGTGTGATATCAGCTCTATACAAAAGCTTCATGTCAAGTAAAAAGTCTTCTACCCTCTATATCAAAGAAAAATGGGAAAAAGAAATGAATGAACAAATAACTGAGGAAGAGTGGCTTAATGTTTGTCAAACACAGTGCACTTCCACAAGCTCTAGGATCTGGAGAGTATTTAATTGGAAAAATATAACTAGATTTTTTATAACCCCCAAAATAAGGAAATAAATGACATCTGTCCAGCAACCATGTTGGAGAACATGCAGACAGATGGATGTAGATCATCTCCATGTATTTTGGTCATGTCCAAAGATAAAAGATTATTGGGACAAAATATGGTTCAGTTTAAAAAAAATAACAGGATATGAATTACCAAAAAAATGTAAGATACTGTATCTGGGGAATGTAGGACAATACATACAAAGAGAGGATGAGTATCTCATTAAAGTACTGCTATCAGCAAGTAGGAAAACAATTACAAGATTATGGTACAAAGTGGAACCACCGACCTGGCAGCGGTGGGTGTGCACAGTGGAGGAACTGCTTGTCATGGAGAAAATTACACACAAAATAAGACTACAAGAGACACAGTTTGAGGAAAAATGGGAAAAATGGACAGACTATAGATCACAAGAGGACACCACCATCAACACTGTATAATAAGGACATTGATGCAAGAATGTAAAATTATGTATGTATGTTGTGCCCTGACACTGTAATCGTTCCAAGAAAAATCAATAAAAAGTAAGTTTAAAAAAAAAAAAAGAAAAAAATCCAGACATCCCTTACTAGGTAGGGATAGGTAATCCTTCCAGTGAGTTCCGGGTCTGCCTGGGGGTCTCCTCCCACTTCAAGCTCCCCCCGGATGACGGATCTTCTCGCCTTAGGCTGACCCTAGCCACCCTATGGAGGAAGCTTATTTCAACTGCTTGTTTCCGCAATTTCATTATTTTGGTGAGGATCCTGATTGCATGCCTAATAAATTGAGAGCTTTGTCTTTCGGGATGGCTCCTTCTTCACTACAACAGACCAAAGCAGCACCCTCTGTAGACAAAGTCCCAATCCATTGGTCCATCTCCCGCTCCATTCTGCCGTCACTTGTGAACAACACGACCAGATACTTACTTACTTACTGTTACGACCAAATTTCCCCTCGTGGGACAATAAAGGATTGTTCTGTTCTATTCTATTCTATTCTATTCTATTCTATTCTATTCTATTCTATTCTATTCTATTCTACTTCTGTAAATAGTTACAGAGTTATTCCTAAGGCTCTGGTATTCCAATGAACCAAAGTGAAGGCTGCAATCTAAAATGGAGAAACACCAGACAGTGGTGAACACCCTCAAGAGCAACCGGCCATCCAAAATCATTCCAACACTGCATCAAAGACTAATCCAAGAGGTCAACCCAGAACAAAATGTAAAGCTCTGAAGGTCTCACTTAACTCAGTTAATGAAAGTGTTCATAATTCAACAATAAGAAAGAGGTAATGGGTAAAAATGGCATCCATAGGAGACTTTCATGGCAAAAACCCCTACTGACAAAAAAGGACATCGTTATAATTTGGCCCGACGTTATTCACGTATCAGGCCCGTCCATCATAAGCCTGGCTTAGAAGTGTGCCTCGTCCACATTCATACACATCAGAGGAAAGCTACAGGTGAGCAAGCTGACTGTTTTACAAACCAGTAAACACTGAGTTTTTGAGCAGTTTATTAAATTACTCAAAATCTCGATCTATGCAGGGTTTATATAGGTTGCCCAGTCAGGTTTGAGTCATAGTTGCCAAAAACTTTCCAAGAGCGACTGACTTTAGTAATGTAGTAGGTATAAAATATTCAATATGTTATGCTGCATGACTGGCTTTATTTTCACTCTCACATGTAGCGTTATGATGCGCACATTTACAAGTGCATTGTGGGTAAAACTCGTCACCAGCTGTCCACCAATCATTTGGTAGAATATGACCCTTGAATGACATTCTTCACATCTTACAAGTTGGTGGCAGTAACGCACCAATTCGTTGTTTGCCAGCCGTGAATAATTATCAAGAAGAAGATGCTAACTGGTAGTCATGATATAAATATTCAGAGAAATACAAGAAAGGAATTTACAAAGGTTTTACGCAGGCGAATTGGATTGAGGAAGACTACTTTGTTGGAGTACATTAACTGGATGTAAAATGATTGTTTTTGTTCAAGATGATGGCTCTGTGGTCAGCTAAGGTGAGTTACATTACATTATTTTTCTTTCGGAGTGCATTAGGAGAGTTTCAGCAGAGAGGAGCATCACAGATCAAAGCAGCAGACAAATAACAGAGAGAATCAAATCGACATGGAAGAAGCAGGGCTTTTTGTTGTGTTTTTCTGTTTGCTGTTGCTATTAACTGGTTTGCAAGAAACTCTTTACAAAGCCAGTTGTTAGGCGATGTCTGCTCATTTCCCTCTGAATCAGCGAGAATTAACCAAAGATCTTCTATCAAGGAAGATGGCTCATTCACATATACAAAGCAGATCCACAGCAGGGTCGTGACAGTGGTTCAAC
The DNA here is from genome assembly GCA_006937955.1 of Pachypanchax playfairii. Lineage (NCBI taxonomy): Eukaryota > Metazoa > Chordata > Actinopteri > Cyprinodontiformes > Aplocheilidae > Pachypanchax > Pachypanchax playfairii. The sequence continues at coordinate 1,656,562 of SSNP01000103.1, forward strand.
TGTGGCTCTTTTTGGAGAACAAAAACAAACGCTCTGACCACCCATCTAGAACAGAGGGATCGTTCGGAAAAACTCCAGAACCTGCCTCCGCCAGTCCCTTTTTAAATTATGTAAAATATAAATGTATGAAATGGACATAGTGTCAAAAAGGGAAGTTTTGACCCGAAAATATGTAACACACTGCCAACAGGAGGTAAAAACACTAACAGGTTAAATAAAAACTGCCCCCCCCCCCCATCTAAATTGCCCTGGCGCCAGGTCTGGATGGTCAAGAACTGGATGAATTACTGTAATTGAAGGCACCATGAATTCTGCTCTCTAGCAAAAAAATCCTAAAAGACAATCTTAGGCTTAAGCAAACTTGGGTTACCGTAAAACACCAAATAATAGCCGGGGCGTTTATTTGTTTTAACCATGAAAAAACCCAGGCGTTTATTTGGGACCAGGCGTTTATTTGGGACAGGCGATTAAATCCTTTTTTTAATCGCAAAAACGTTGCTTAGCAGAATTATGCCACACATACCAGGAAGGAATCCAAAGAACACCAAACTGTATACCGGTATACAAGGTTAATAATGTTCACAGAGGCAAACATTTCTTTTGCCTTCGCCCTGATCATTTTTCGGCTCACTCTCTCATGCCGCAAACGCTTACCAATGATCCATTCCCGCATGTTAACCTCCAGCTCCTCGCTAGCTTTCTTTCTCCCACCACCAAGCAGCCTGGCCCTTTTGCTATCCACCACGGAAAGACGCTGAAGTGCAGCTTTATTTTTTAGCCACTCTCTCACTCTTTTGGGGTCAACAGAAAAGTGTCTAGCTGCCGCTTCTCCCGAGTTTTGTTCAGTATATTTGACGACAGCCAGTTTAAATTTGAGGTCGTATTTTCTATTTTTCCTCTGTCCCGGAGCCATGATGATCGATCAGTGCAATGCAACATGTGACTGGCGCCCTCTACCTGTAAATTACACCCGACGTTTAATGGGGACAGGCGTTTATTTGTCCAAATGTATTGCTGGACCCGGCTATTATTTGAGACCCGGCGGCTAATTGAGACCCGGCTGTTATTTGGTGTTTTACGGTATGCAGCAATAAAAAGCAACCTCTGAATTGCTCATGAAAAAGAAATGAAGGTTTTGGAGTACTCTGAACAAAGTCCAGATTTAAAGGTTGACTATGGAAGAATTTCATGAAAAGCTATTAAAAAAATGTATAATATCCACAGGATGTTATGAGGGGTGCAGCATTAAATTATAGTATTTCCTTTAAAGATCATATCTGAATTAAAATATAATAAAATATTGATTTTGACAGGAACATTGGCATTATGTTTACATCTACCAGCCAATTGTGCGCACCATTGCAAGTTGCACCCAGCAGAAGAAAGCAGGAGAAAGCTTTGTCTAACTCAAGTCAACCACATGTGGTTTAAGTGAAAGACAAAACTGCAGAAAACATTTTGTTCAGTGTAGAAAAAAACTAATGCTCTTGGCTATAGCATGCCTGTGCTGAAAGTTTTTGCCAGTAATGTATGGAAGATAAATTATTTGAACAAGGAAATATGTTAATAGAGCAGTATGAGCATGAAGGCACATACTGAGAAAACACTTAAACACAGGCTCTTTGTTCGGGGTAGGCGTTTGCTGTGGAAAATGATTTATTCTGTTACTTATACTACCCATATTACCGACTGACTGAATGACTGAGCTTTCTGTGTGTGTGTCCGCGTGTCTGTGTAATTAGACTGAGCTGAGCTGTCATCAGTGTTAATCTTACAACAAAGGAAAATGGACGGAGAGGAAATGAGAAAGTTAGATGTAGCTGAACAGATAAAGATCCACAAGCTTTGTGTACTTTTATCAAGGTTTGTATCTCACTTGGCTGTGACTTGTAGCAACAAAGGAGACATAATTGCAAGAAAATACTTCTATTTTCAGATGGAATCACACTGAAAATTTCTAGCAATACGGGAGCAAAGCTTTGCAACTCTTACAGTGACAGTTGAGAAACTTTGTGGACTTTTCAAACCTTTTTGAAAACTCATCTGTGAATGCTATTTGCAATTTGTTGCCAGCGGTACCCACCCAATGACATACTACCCCAAGTTGAAAGAAGCTGTTACATACTTTTGCAGCAACCATTTGGGTGCACAGTGGATTTCACAGCTTTTCAACTGCAATATATAGTAGTCCCAGCAATTAAGTTGGTCTGTTTAAGTTCACGCTGCAGTGCCTCATCGAAAATGTTTTATTTGGGTCCACCCATTGTAGGCTTCGCCTAAACTCACTCTGGTTTTTGATCTTTTGATCTACAAAACTAGCAAGAAAACTAAATTGTCAACCTGATTTGGATTAAAACAACTCTATAATTTTAATAATATTGGGCGGCATAGTCTAGCGGAAGGGTTATCGCCTATCATTCGAAAGATGGCGGGTTCGATCCCCGGTGCTGGCAAGCTTCGTCAGAGTATCCTTGGACAAGATACTGAACCCACAGCTGCCTCGGGGAGGCCGTAGTCTGTCGGGGAGGAGGTCACACTCCGATCGGGAAACCAGAGCTTGATCCCATGTCCCGGCTAGAGGCTACGTGTCGAAGTATCTTTGGGCAAGATACTGAACCCCGCAACTGCCCACGGGCGCTGTTCAAGATGGCTGCCCTCACCTTACATTGAGGATGGGGCATATTTCCACGAGGAAATATAGGAAATAAAATTTTAAAAAGTTAAAAAAATAACCTAAGGTCATAAAATGCAGAAACCTTTGATTTGTCTTTTTTATGTTTTCTTCTAGCTAGCAGTATATATAGAAATGTGTGTTTCTATAGCAATTTCTGTTACCTGGTGCAGGCTCACTTCACTAAAGCAAAGCATGTCTCTGCAGCCTCTGAATTCTTCTCCATGCTTTAAAACTGGCCGCATGTCCTTTAAGTTAGGATGGTGTACCAGTGTACTGGTGAACAGGTGTTCAACAACAATGTCCCAGACATTCTCTGAAATCTGACCAGATGGCAAGGTTCTGACAATGGCTCTGGTTCCTGTACACACCGACTTGATCACCTTACAAAAAATAAAATAAAATTCATTTCAGACTTTATGATTTCTTGTTAAATAAAATCAATGAAGTCCTAAAAACTCAAGTAAAAGCAAATTCCCACCTTCTGATTATTCTTGAGGTACCGCCTCACCAGAACAGTGGAACGTTTTGTCCGGTCCTTGTCAAACTCAGAGCTACACAACAGCATTACTCCCTCCCCTTCTTCACTGCTACTGCTCCCCCCACTGCAGCCTCCATTTCCCTCTGAAGAGGATCCCTGGGTTTTTGTCAAGGTTTCAAGAGATGTTGTCCGAAGGAATAGTTTCTTTAAGGGTTTGTTAACATGTGGCCTTCTGTTGAGACGTTCCAAACTTGAATATCCATCTTTGAGGCAGTGCTGGGGGATGTGTACATTATGGTGACAGTGCCGATGGTGGAGAAGGGGGGAACCAGAGGGAGACGATGCCAAAGAATTCGGTTCACTCAAGGAACTCCCCTGGGAAGAGAGGTAGGGTATTCTTTACAAACTCACAATAATGAAAAATAAATCAAACACAGTATTCAACTTTATGCAAAGCTTCTATCTCACTGGACTGAGTTTTAACGACTTGTTGGAGACACAAAACTGCAAGAAAATGTGCACATTTTTAGTTAGGACCACACTGAATTGGTACTTATAACTCTTGCACACATGTTAAAACTGTAACTAAACTGCCACATTTTGTTAGTGTTCATGCAAATCTTTTGTCAGATTTTTCTCTCAAAGTATCTAAATTATGGCCCAAATTGTTCACAATTTATCCTAATTTTATTAGTAATTTTGTTGTATTCAGAATGTTAGATTCTCTTTTTTTGTCTCAAATCACTCACAACTAAGTTTTGTACATTGCCAAACCCTCCCAAAAGATGTTTTCTCACATTTCTCTCACTTTTCAACTCACAGAACCTGAACTGAGAAGAGTTCCAGCAACATGAACGCTAGGTCCTGCAACTCACACAAGGACAAAACTCCATCATGAATGTTTCTTACATTTGTCATTAACAGTCTGAGCCCTGAGAAACACAAGCCTAACACTGATGAGCCAATCTGTGTGTAAGAACTACACCGTCTTCCTTTATTACCTTGCAAAAAGCCAACATGGACACAGGCAGGCTGCCACTGCGGATATGTCTGTTGTAGGAGCGAGAAGAGCTGGAACTGTGGTGACAACTCTGAACAGAACTGTAGCTGGGACTTGGACTGGTCCTGGAACTGTTAAAAGAGTGAGCATTTAAACATGTGTGAGAGCTGGATAGGCCACAGGAGCAGTGAGTGCTGCCTGTTTTGTTCTCTGCAAAAAGTTTCTCTCTATCACTTAAGACTTCTGAGCTGTTCTTCAAGTCCTCATATTCTTCATTCGTAAGTGTCCCATCCAAACTGTCAGATGAAAGTTTTCTGTAGAGAAGAAGAGAAGGACTGCTTCGCTGCTTTGTAAGCCACAGTTGGTTGGAGCTTCGATATGTATCCGGCCCATTCTTTGATTGTTTGGCCTCTCTGTTCAGTCTGCTTCCATTGGACAGAGGTGAAACGTTGTTGACCAAAACCACATGTCCAGCTTGTGTCTGATTTCCTTCAGCAGCCATTACATTTCACTGGGGTGTCCTGTTTCGTCTCTCAGCAGCTTTAAAAGGAAGCATGCATAAAATAAAAGATTGCTCAGTCACTGTCAGCCTGAGCTGAAGTGAAAAACCTCAGCTCCTAGTGACCTCTGCAGTAAATAAGTCCATAAACATTGAGCTCTGTGCATGTATGTTGTGGAAACAGAAGCTTGTGCAGCTGCACAACCAGCTGATAAAACCCTACCAAGTTGGCCCTAGAGAAATGAAGAATTTCCTTGATAGAATGGTGACAATCACAGCTTACAGAACCCCATGTGTCCCTGAGTGCAAGGACTCTGTCCAAACCAGAACACAGCTCTGTGGTTATCCAGTTGCAGGCCCTGACAAAAAACACACAAACATAAAACAAATTAAATTTACATTAAATTATTTTTCCAATTTTCATGCACATAACATAAGCTAGATAAAGAAATATTGACAAGCAGAAAATACTCTTGCAATTGTAAGTTTACAAAAGCCCAAAGAAACAGTACATGAAATTCCCAGTGACGGTGCCTGAGGAGCAGAGTTTTAATTTAAAGGAGAACACCCGTTTTTTGCAATTGGGGCCTTATTTATTCTGTGAGATGTGTTTTATTCATCATCAGTGGTACGTTTTTGCGATTCGGATTCGTCTCGGAGATTTTTGATTCACACGGCAAACACCTAAACGCCAATAAATGAGAGTCAGTTGGGCCTGCGTTCGCCGACCCTAAATCGGTTTAAAATCAGTTCAAATCCGTTATTTTTTTAATCTGGCCATTAGGATACTCTATTGTTTTTTCCGTTCTAGTGCCATTTTGAATCCTGCGCTCATAGAAATGATATTTTTTAGGAAGCTAAGCCACTGCACCAATAGAATGGGCGCGCGGAGAGATGACGTCACTCTCCCGTCACTATAAAAAATATAATTTCTATGAGCGCAGGATTCAAGATAAACTTGTTAAACTGTTGCAGCTTTTTAATTGGCTTGTTTGGAATATTTTTAGAATTAGGTGAGTGATAGTTGTGCCACAAGTTTCTCTTGTAATCATTTATGGTACAGGAGACGAAAGGTTTGGGAACCATCAAATTAGATTATTCTATTAAAATTTTTTTTTTAAATTAAAGAGCTAAAGGACAGGTAGTTTATAAAATTTCAAGAAGGGATCTGCATTACAAGTTTTAAAAATAGATTAAATAAGATGAAGTGAAAACTTTAAACTGTTGCTTGTCATAAAAATAATAAAAAAAACAAAGACAATGTAATTTGGAAACTATAGTTTTTTTTTCACATATAAACTTTAAAGGTGCCCTCCCATAAAAAAAAAAAATCAGAGTTTTCTGTTGAATATTTTAGGTTCATGTGTTCTTGGCTTAGTTATGGGTGTGAAAATGGCACAATAACTTCTCAGTTTTTAATCACTTAAACGATGCAGCTCACAGAAATGCCCGAGTCTGAAAACCCTATCATTGTGATGTCACAGTGATTTTGCGCATTAGTATTCATCATTTGAGACCCCACATGCAAAGTCAGTGCAGTTGTTCAGAAGCAAACATGGTCGACCGTCAGCGTTGTTGTGCTGCTGCTCCAGTTGGACTTCCACAACGCAAATACTGCCCAAAAAATCCAGATTTGTGGGACAAATGGCTTCAGTTCGTTTTTGGAGAGACTCTCAGAATTTATATTAACTCAGCATTGGGGTCTGAGGTGGGGCTCTGCCGCTCTGCCATGGTTTGTTCATGTGTTTGTCTGTTAAACTGTGGTCACTCCATCCACTTCTGACCACCTGGAAACACCTTCATATATTTTTATGCTCTATTACACTCAAATAGAGACTCTGGAACCAGACAAAGTCTTAAATTCGAGTTGCGCGGCTCACAGAGCAGTGTTTAATGTATACATGTCGAAGCCACAAGTCACTGGGTGCACCAGATGCAATAATCCATCCCATAATAAAATCAATGTCTGTAAAACTCCCACCGACGGTCACTCTGCATGCCCTAAAATATTTAAAAGTCTTCCAGATTCATTTTTGTGGTTCGGTGCTGCGTGATGCTGGGTAGCTAAAGGCTGTCCTTAAGAAACTAAATCTGGATGCTGGCTTGCTTTGCAACTTCTGCCCCATTTCTAAGCTGCCTTTTCTCAGCAAACTCCCTAAAAAAGTGATTGAATCTCAGCTCAGTTCCCATTTGCACCAATCGCAGATCGCTGAGCCCTGTCAGTCTGGTTTTTTAAAACACCACTCCACTGAAACTGTCCTGGAAAAAGTTTATAACGACCTGTTAATGGTGACAGATGATGGAAAATGTTCTGTGTTGGTTTTATTGGATCTCAGTGCTGCTTTCAACACTATTGATCACAGCCTATTGCTAAATAGGCTAAAGACTCTGGCGGGCATCTCTTGCTCTGCACTGGACTGGTTATCTTCTTATTTATCAAACAGGAAATTCTACATCAGGTACGGCATGTTCTTCTCTGACTCGGCTCCTCTAACCTATAGGGTTCCACAGGGATCAGTTCTGGGCCCATTACTATTTACTTTTTATTTACTCCTACTTGCAAGAGTTATTCAGTCTTTTCTGGTATTTCCCATCATATCTACGTAGACGATATTCAACTGTATTCATCTTTTGAACTGCACTGTCTAGATCAGGGGTGTCAAACTCCAGGCCTCGAGGGCCACTATCCTGCATGTTTTAGATGTTTCCCTGTTTCAACACACCTGATTCAAATCCTCTGTATTTCAACAAGTCCTTCAGAAGCCTGTTAACGACTTGTTCATTTGAATCAGGTGTGTTGAAACAGGGAAACATCTAAAACATGCAGGATAGTGGCCCTCGAGGCCTGGAGTTTGACACCCCTGGTCTAGATAGACTTTCCACCCTCCTCCAGTGTTTCTCCAGCATCAGTGATTAGCTACCAGCAATTTCCTGGTTTTGAATACTAAAAAGACAGAGACTGATAATAGCTCCTCATCATCTCCAGCCAAAAATCCAACACTCAGTTTTCTGTTTTTGCCCAGAAAACTACCCCAAAGTAAAAAAGCTATCACACCTGTCACATTAGGCCTTGACTCACACATCAAATCTATCTCTTGCTCCTGCTTTAAAAAAAAAAAAAAAAAAAAAACATTTGGAAAAAATAATTCATGCTTTTGTGTATTCACATTTGGACTACTGTAATGCTCTTTTCACCGCTCTTGACAAATCCTCAATCTCCTACTTCCAAATAATTCAAAATGCAGCAGCCAGACTCCTCACAGATATCGCTAAATGTGCACATGTTACCCTGGTTTTATATCAGGCTACCTTCATTGGCTCCCTATAGATTTCAGAATTTGTTTTAAGATTCTGGTGCTGACATACTGGGCTCTACATGGCCAGGCCCCTGTATATGTGCGTCAGATTCTAACGGAACACTGTCCTTTTTGAGGCCTCCGTTCCCAAGTGCAAAACCTCCTGGCTGTTTGACGAACTCACCTAAAAACTAAGGGGGGGCAGGGCCTTCCAGTCAGTGGCAACTAGACTATGGAACAACCTACCCCTGCAGCTTCATTCTGCTGACTCTGTGGGGGTCTTGTAAAAGACAACTGAAAACTGTTCTATTCACCTAGGCTTTTCTATCATGAATTTTTATTGTGAACTGTATGTGTTGTGATTTTAACCTTGTACTATTTATCTTGTGATGTGACTTTAATCCTTGTACTATTTTTACTGAGGGAATTTTAACCTTCTACTAATTTGATCGTGATTCTGTTGTTTGGCGCTTTGTTACTTTTTGTCTGTGAAAAGGGCATTATAAATAAATTTTACTTACTAGCTTGCATAAACACAAGCTCTGTGCCTTGGCACGGGCTAAGGCTGGCTCCCATCCTAAGCTCCAGGGTGCAAAAGTTGAAAATTTGTAAAGTCCAGCCCTCCAGGGTGGAGGACCGACTGTCTCGGGTGCCTCAGACAGAGTAGGGTGCAAGCTCAGGCTGGCTCCCCTCCTAAGCTCCATGGAGCTTGTATCAAACAAGAAAAAACTTGGTGCGCTGTTGCGCATGTACAGTGGGGGAGGAAACAGGAAGCCTTGCTCTCATAGGCTAGTTTGTTCGCCAATCTGAGTCCAGCAAGTTAGCATAATGAATATTAATGAGTAAAAGCCTGAATCCAGGTGAATTTTCATGCAGTCAGAATACCCTGAACTTGAAAGTCTGAAAATTAGTATTTCCTAACATTTTATAGATATAAAATGTCATATTACAGGTTAATACTTAAAGAATAAACACAAAGTTAACATTATGAGGATGTACTTGTAGGAGTGGAAAATAATAATAAATGTTTTCCAACAGACTCTTAGTGACGTTTCAGGAACTCATCTAACTGAATGGAAGCAGATAAACTGAAGATTAAACACATGACAAGCTGAAGTTACAGTTACAAGTATTACTGGCCCAACCTGATATATCAACAATTTGAAAAAGCCAAAGCCACTAGATATGTCATTACATCCTGTCTGTTAACCTTTTTGTTTCTCTAATCACATATCACACATCACCCATATTCCCTGCTGCCTAAATTTAGTTTTTTTTTCTCCTGTATACTTTCACTGACACCTATCCTTAAGCTTTTGTTTTATGAAGGCATTCTTTAAAATGTGCTGCCTTAACTAATGTTGTGCCTGCCCTGATCTTTGCTGTCAACTTAAGGCTGATGTTCAAAAATACAACTGTGACGTGTGTTAAGTCATGAATGCATCCAATCATATGCCACAAGGGCAGTTTTAGGATGGTGCTTTTAGTAGCAGCAATAGATTTTAATACTGAAGCAATGTGTTGAACAGCATAACGGACAGCTGTGCTTGTCATCAAACATTTCAAATTGCTCTGAAATGAGAGATGTGGTTTTTATTTTAACAGCTGAGTTATCCTAATCTCTTTATAACGCTGATGTAATGTACATGACCATAAAGCCAACAATCCCTTCTTTGCAGATAGTAAAAATAAAACTTGACCACATAACCGGCAAACACTGTTTAAAGCCGCTCCTGTTATCAGCTGAACTCTGGCCCTGACTGGGAAATCAAATGGCTCTTCCAGCTTAAATCTGAGTCCAGGGCTAGAAATGTAGACACTCACATGCAAACACACTCCCTGACTGAAACCAAGTCATATCTGACAGGTGCACTGACTAAGATACTGCTCAATCACTTCTACTTTGCTTGCTCCATTATGTACTGTATTGTCTATTGAACAGTTATCACGGTACCAAAAAACGTTTTCAAAACTTTCAATAAAAATGCAGGTTCACAAATTCTAAAAGCCTTTTGAACAAACAGCCTTTATAATAAAATACTTACATTTATATCAATGTTCATGTCCCAAAAGATGTTTCCTAAACCTATTTCCAGGTGATCCAGTCTTCCTGTTTGCTGTCTTGTTGTTGTGAGTGTGAAGCACAGAGTGGAAGACAGATAGAAAAAATGACAAAGGGGATGGGCAACCTAAGCAACCAATCAAAATGTTTTTTTTTCCTATCAAGGTTACACATAAAAACTATTTTCATAACTCCATTCTTTTAAAAGTCTCACTGATGGTTTAAACTGAGGGACAAATATTCACTTGAAGGTGGGACATGGAATATTTTCATAAAAAGCAATATTTTTAACAAAATAATGCCTCCACAGGGTGTTTAGAGGGTTGTAGAACGAAAATAAAGCATTTTCTTTAAAAATTATATCCAAAGTAAAATATTATAAAATCTTAATGTTAACGGGCACGACGTTGGCATGTTGTTTACATCTACCAGCCAATAGCTGGCAGAGCAGCGGACACCATTTTGGGTTGCCTCATATCGTATATACTCCAGCACAGTGAGGCTGGTGCTGTGGAGTCTGCAGATCAAGCAGCTGGAAGCACCAGGGATATGTTGTGATTAGATACCTTATTTGCTTGCCATATGGGATTTGACGAGCAAGTTCTATGTGGAAACGTTTTTATTAGCAGCTAGCTAATACGTAGCTGCAGGATGGTGTGTGAGGAGGACAGAGGATCTTAAGAGAGACTGCATGAAGTTTTGGTTTGCTCAAGAAGAGCCGGGGGGCAACTATGAACTCTTTGCCATGGAATGAATCGATGATTGAGCTACAAACAGGTAGGAGCTGCTTTTATCAGAATCAATGTGTGATCAGCGGGGCTGGAGAACATGATTATTGAGCTGAACTCATGATATTTTATTGTCCTGCTTTGATAGGGGATCCAAATGGGCTTGGTAAATGGTAAAAGGCGTGTACTTGTATAGCGCTTTACTCAGGTCCTACGACCCCCAAAGTGCTTCACACTACAGTTTTTTTGTCATTCACCCATTCACACACACACTCACACGTTTGGTGATGATGAACTACACACATGTTGTAGCCACAGCTGTCCTGGGACACACACTGACAGAGGCGAGGCTGCTGTCCTGGGACACACACTGACAGAGGCGAGGCTGCCAGACACTGGCGCCGCCGGACCCTCCAGCCACCACCAAACAGGCAAGGTGTGTTAAGTGTCTTGCCCAAGGACACAACGGCCAGGCAATATCTGGGCAGAGCAAGGAATCGAACCAGCGACCTTCCAGTTACCAGACGACCTGCTCTACCGCCTGAGCCACACCGCCCCTTGGTAAGGAATATTGGTCGACCTCAGCATCGGAGCGCATGTGCGGGAAGTTAACGAGCCTGGCACCCAGATGGCTGAAGGTTTTGTGCTGTGTTGGGGGTGGCTGTGGCTCAGTGGTTAGAGCAGACATCCTCCAACTGGAAGGTTGGTGGATCAATCCCAGCTTCCACTGCCACATGTCGAAGAGTCCTTGGGCAAGACACTGAACCCCATGTCGCCCCCCAATCTGCGTATCAGGTTGTGTGAGTGTTAGCCCCTATCCCCCCCCCCCCCGGTTTACATATCGGGTTGTGTGAATGGGTAAATGCAAAACCTTGTAGTGTGAAAGCACCTTGAGTAGTCTGAATGACTAGAAAAGTGCTATACAAAAAATACAGGACATGTTATTCTGTTCAAGTTCCATATCCCCCCTTAAATTTAAAAATTAATATGTCTAAACAGTTTCTGATTTAATGGAGTCTGGAAATTTTGTTTGAAGCAAAACTGTCATCACTTTTTTTGAGTCCTACTTCTTTGCTTTAAAAAGAGATAGATGAGAAAACTAACTCCTCAGTCATTGTGAAAATCTGAATCAAAGTTCAAAGTTAGTTTAACTCAAAGACTAAACATAAAAAAACATGAAGTTCTGCTTATAAAAGAGGAAAATGTGTGAATTTAGACAATTATACCATGGTCTGGGTGAATACTCGATTCTGAGTGGTTGCAGGGTGTCCATTATAAAGTGTTGTAGGACACCTATAAAAAAGTTTCAGTCAAATAGTTTTGAAATAGTGGATACTATTTCTTGCAACACAAAGCATTTAAGAAACTGTGGACTTTGTTTCTTTGAAACAAAATTTCACATCATCCTCTGGACACACACAAGTGGTAAGCGGTGCACTTGCCCTTTGAAATGATACCTTGTATCACTCATCTCACTTCCCTTCACTGATTAGGCCTAATATAACAGCTGCAGCCAACCAAGTTGCAGGTTCTGTGGCCAGAGCCTGTTACCGTAGAAATGTGTCACAATATTATAATATGATATTAAATAGTCTACTTAGCCGCTTCTTGTGACAATTTTACAATTTTAACCGTATAAAACAACATAAACGTATTAATAATTGATTTCATATTTTTTTCTTTCATAAGTGACTATGGTATGAGTGGGATAATGACCTTCGAGGTGTCCATTATCAGAAATTAATGAACTTCATGGAGGATCAACAGATAAAAAAAGACAGACTTGCCAGCATATCTGCAGTCTTCTGTCCAATAAGACCCAAAAGCTATCATGTTGCAATGAAGTGCAATATGTTGATGAATGCATAGGGTGTGATCTAATGAAAATAAGACAACAATCTGCTTTTTGTCTTTCTTCCCATAGTTGAGGGTGTGTTGGTTGTGTGCATTAAATTGTGCCTTTAACACTGTCTTTGGCTTGTGCAACTTTATATTCAGAACCAACGTGTATGATAGGAACATAGCACACACAGATGCTTCCTTCAAGGTGATGCAGCATCAAACTGGTGCGATGTTTGCATTCTATGGCATTTTCCTTGAATTTTAGTGTAAAGTAACCTTGGATATTGTCGCTTCTTATTAGGGCTGCAGCTATCGAATATTTTTGTATTCGAGTACTCTATCGACTCTTTTATCAATTAATCAAGTATTCTAATAAATTACACTTTTGTGTTTGTAAACCATTTTATCACTAGCGTGTAATAAAATATGAAAGACCTCTTAAAATGAGCAAGCAAAAGTTATTCTTCCAAGTTTTATTCAAAAATTTTTTTCAAAACTTTAACACTTCGAGTCTGTTTGCAAAAGTGACATTAGGTATGTGTATCATTAAGGATGTAATAATACTACTACGCTTAACGATACTCCTTATAGATACTTTTTTTTTGAAAGACTAAAACAAAAGGGGAAAAACACAAATAATGAACTCTAATTTTATTTTTTACAATTGGAACAGCAAAGCACTGAAAATAAATAACTATGAAATTAGAAAGTACAAAATTAATAATTTAATTAAAAAAATATATAAACAACTTATTTTATATATCAAAAACTAAAAATACGATTTTAAAAAGTTTAAGGTATTCAAATAAAAAATATCTAACATAACGTCCCCAAAAAACAATGCAATTCCAAACCAAAATGAAAGATTTTGAATGTTAAATTGTTTAGAGCAAAATAAGTCCTCTGATTTGGGGCTCTCAAAACAATCAAACACTGTGCATCTCTCTGTCTGTATTTGATGTAATTTAACAAGGTGTTTGGTCAAATTGCTTGTGTTCCTGCCTTTACAAGCAAAGATTTTATTTAATATCTAACAGCACGTATTGTATCTATTTTTGTCAAATTAAGCCAAATTTTGGATCTTTTTGTTTGCTCTGCCATCGTGTCTGTCTACCTGCTCGTGAGCAGAGCTTTTAGTGAGAGCACGAGGCGAACATGGGAGCACGCAGCTGTCCCCCCTCCCCACAGTGTGTGTGCTTGTTAAAGTGCAACTTACCCCCAAATCAACTTTTATTTTGCTGATAAACTCTATAAATGAGTGTTTAATAGTCCTGCCTACATTTCTGGGTCTTGCTTGCATGTTGATGGAAATCGTGTTTTTTTTAACATGTTCTTGTAGTATTTTTTTGATGCTAGAGGACATATCTTTTTTTTTTTTTTAATTAAGCTCAAAATTGCATTTTTGAGTATTTCTGCAAACAAATCGCTGAGAATCAGTATAGCAGAGGCAAAAATGTGGTCAAAAAAGAGTGGGTTTGACCCGTAGAAAAGCCAGTGGGTGGGCTGCAAGCTCCTACTCCACTAGCTCTAGCTGTAAGTTAGTGGTAGAGCTAGCATAAACAGAGAGCTCTCAACAACGGTGAGGGCCAAGGGGATCCTCTCTGCCCACAGCACTGAGGCAAATGGCTAATAAGTTACAGAGAAACAACGTCCTAGAAAACAGCACAGGTTTTGTGATTTTTGGGTAAAAACAACAAAATCATAATTTAAAGACTACTGAGAACACTTTAAAGGTCCTAGATCATGCAAAATCAACTTTTTGGAGCTTTTAACCATGTTGTGATGCTATTTCCTTATTCAACTTCATTAAAAGCAATAGTTTTAACCTCATAATGCCTCTACAGAGTGTTTAGAGGGGTGTAGAATTAAAATACAGTATTTCCTTTAACAATTATAGTTTTAGTCAAATGTAATAAAATATTTATTTTGACGGGCACAACATTGGCATTTTGTTTACATCTACCAACCAATAGCGGGAATCATTGCGGGTTGCCTAATATGGTAAATAGTCAGTAATAGCAAGGCTGATACTGTGGAACGGTGGCGGAGTCGGTGGGTCGAGAAGCTGCTTTGGACCCCTGGGAATTTTGTTGTCCTTCTCGGAGAAGGATCGACTGGAGAGTTGGGCTGAACGATTAATTGCATATGCAATAAAATTGCGATATGAAAAAATTAGATTTTCAAACTGCAAAGGCATTACCGCCACCTACTGCACCCAAAAGTTGATTGTCAACTGCCATTAAACACCAACAGAAGAAGACGAAAGTCACGTGATTTGTGAACGGCTCAAACCAGGCAGAGCGAAGTAGATGCAAGAACTACAATAATGGCGTCAGGCTCGACAGAATCTAGCGGTGCACAAAGTTTGACACCAAAGAGGAATAGTAAGTCAGTCGTGTGGAATTATTTTGGATTTAAAAAAGATGCTGCGCAACGTCACGTCGTATTGTGCAGAACCTCCCTTACTACTGTTGCTACCTCACGAGGTAACACTACGAACCTTTTTCAACACCTGGAGAACCACCACACGACCATATACGTATGAGAGCATTTAACATTAAAACAAGTCTAGCCTACAACAATGATTATTGTATAATGAACCACATATTGTTTATCATATACATAGATTTTTGCTTGAATTAGTTGAAAAATACACAAGAAAAGCTCCGTGAGAAAATACTGCAATTTAAATCGCAATTGCAATACTTAGGAAAAAAATCACAATTAGATTATTTATCAAAATCGTTCAGTCCTACTGGAGAGGATCTGGGCCAGAGTGGGTTTGGGCGATGAATTTTCACAGCATTGGAGCACACACAGGGGTCACATGTCATGTCCAGTGCTCTGTGTCTGTGTTATGGTGGTTTTCTCTGTGTCGGGTGAGTTCTCTTCTCAGAGCACCATCTTCGCTGGAGAGTGAGAGCAGGCTGATTGATCACAGCTCGCGGAGATCAGGACTGATGAGTAGTGAGAGCTGTATTATTTTAGGCAGACTGTCAGTCGACCTAGATGGATACACCCAGAGCTCTCGCTCCTCTGTCCTCCTGCGAACCTCCTCCCGAGTTCCCATGTTCCTGAGACTCTCTGTGCTCCCTGTGGATTATCTCTGTGTCTCCTGTGGATTATCTCCAAGCTCACCAGAGCCCACCAGCACCTTTGTGATCTCCTGTGTTCCTTCCTGTGACTTCCCCTGGACCTCATCTCTGCCATCAGCCTGCCTGCCCTCCAGTACGCTCACCCGACACACACCTCCAGGAATCCACCTCCCTGCACAGACACACCACTGGACCTGCCTTCCCCTCGTGTTCGTCATCCTCAGCTCTCTCGTGAGTGTTCCCTCCTCTGTGCACATTTCTTCAGCCAGCTCTTGTGCACCAGACATTAACTGTTGATCTCCTCCCCAGTACTGGACCCTCCCGAGAACCATCCCCGTTGTACATTTCATATTCACTTTGTAAATAAACCTTTCACTTTTGCACCTGAGCTTGTGTCCGTGTATGAGTCCTGCAATTGGGTCAGTAATGCTCCTTGCGAGATCGTGACATCACAAGCCTGGCACCCGATGGCTCATGG
Source organism: Pachypanchax playfairii (assembly GCA_006937955.1). Lineage (NCBI taxonomy): Eukaryota > Metazoa > Chordata > Actinopteri > Cyprinodontiformes > Aplocheilidae > Pachypanchax > Pachypanchax playfairii. Next base: position 1,672,714 of record SSNP01000103.1, read on the forward strand.
CCTTGTTTTGTTGTTGTGGCTGCAGCATCTGCGCACCAGAAGTTGCTGTGCTGTTTGTGTTCCATATTCCACCTTTAACAACTTTTTTTTTTCCAAAAAGCACCTCGCGAAAAATCTAACAACATTTCTGACCTACCTTAGCTACTTTATGTAGAGCTTTTTCACTGATATATCTTGTAGATTAGAGCTGCTCTGACCTACTTCCTCCCAGACATTCCGAAAGAGAATTATGTGCGCATGTGCACGCAGCATGATCATGTGAAATCGACTGACCAATCATAAACCCCCTCTCTGTGGGGGATTGGGACTAAGGTTTGAAAAGAAAAGACCCATCACATGACCACAATGGAAACACATTCCTTAAGGGTTGAAAAGAAACAAAAGTGACTGTGCCAAGCAAAGACCAGCTGAAAGGAGAATAAATAATCTACCTTCAGTGGAACTTTAGAAGAAGAGTTCCACCGCCATTTTATCCATTTCAGGTGTTTTAATAGAGAAGAGGTGTATAGTATAAAGGATTTTCTTTGTCACTGGACAGACATAAGTATCTTCACAATGAGTGCATGAAATGATCCTGTTCTTTTTGTGTAGTATTTGCCTTCTCCAAAGTTAGAGGTTGGATTGGTTGGCTCCATACACTCATTAAAAACCCATAAAGATTTTACTCAAACCAGCCAGCCAAACAGCTCATTAAACACATTGAAGGAATACAGGAATCTCAGCTAGCTGAGCAAGACAAACACATTCATTCTAATCACCACAAATTTTTCATGGTTAGCCCCAGATTGAGCAGTTCATTCTTACCTTGCATAATAATTTCTGTTTGTGTGTGATGTAGTAATATCTATGCCAATACAAGCTACTTACTATCTTAGGCAGCATATTCTTCTGAAAGAGTGTTTAATGAGGTCATTTCATACAAGTTTCAGGACTTTGTGGTTATTTCTTAAGTATTAACCAGTAATATGAAACATTTTATGTCAAAAAAACATCAGGAAACACTTATTAACAGACCTTTCAATCTGTCTGCGTTAAAATTCAGGTGGTTCCGGCTCCTTCCGTCAGGCTGCTTCGTCAGCA
>SSNP01000103.1:1673799-1733768 GCA_006937955.1 Pachypanchax playfairii
GACAGGCTCATTCATATTCATTATTCAAATTTGCTGGACTCAGATTGGCTAACAAACTAGCCTATGAGAGGAAGGTATACTGTTTCCTTCCCCGCTTCGCATGGCAACGTCAGACATTCTCTCTTCCTGTTTGCTACATCTTATGCTACAGCTTTTTAGTAAGCAGCAAGCTAGGCGTGGTTTCAACTGCGGGAGCTGATGAATACTAACGAACAAAGGAGTTGTGACGAAACAGATACAGGACGTTTGGACTCGGGAGAACTTGGGTGTTATCGCCACCTGCGTAGTTTGAGAGATTAAAACTGAAAGAGAAGTTGTTGACCTGTTTTCACACCCACTATGAAGGTAAGAACACATGTGGAGCTAAAATATTCAACAGAAACCTAAGAAAAACTTTTTTTAATGGAAGGGCCTCTTTAAACCAAAAGCCACTTTCAGACCCCTACCCCCATAAAAAGTTAAAATGAGTAAAATAATAGACTTTACAGTGAATGACTATCTCTGTCAGTCTTAAAACAGGAACTTGGTTTCTCAGGCAGCAACACTGGCAACAGAACAGACTTTTTCTGCAAGGGATCTGCAGAACATATGGTTCTTGTTAGGAGGGAAAGGCAGAGAGGGACGACCATGGAAACAGCACAGAAAGTGAGAAGAGCTTTGTGTTGAAGGTTTCAGTTGATGTGTACAGGGAACCAACAGGAAAACTGGGCTGACTGAGGGTGTGATTGAATGTCTGAATGCTGCTGTCCACAAACTATGTCTAAAGCAACAGAAATGTGGCAGTGATATAACACATATGAAACACACCAATCAAAATAAAATACATCTACAAAACGCGTTGCATATTATGCACTGCAACATAAACATTACATAGCTTTCACATGCATGTGCTAATCTCCTGTTCATCTACAAATCACTGAATTTAAATAAATGTGGTCTTATTTTACCTGAATTTAATGCATGAATTTCATTTTTAAAGCAGTACTAAATAACTTTTCCACAGCCACGTCTTAGTTAGTTAGTTAGTTAGTTAGTTAGTTAGTTAGTTAGTTAGTTAGTTAGTTAGTTAGTTAGTTAGTTAGTTAGTGCGTCCATTGCTGGAACCGGTGTTCTGTGGAAATATGCTACTTGTTGAGATGTGTACATCCTGCATATGTGCCCTTCCACTGTGTTGATTTCAATAAACAGATTTATCGTTTATTATTTGTTTCTACATTGTTCCATAAACACATTTTACCTATAAAAGCAATTCCCCCAGGAAGGACAGGAACACTAAATATGATGTTATTTTTACTTTCTTTGGATTGTCAGAGCGACAGGCATATGTTTAGACACACCCAGCGGAGAGGGACCCAATGGCAGATAAGGACCCAGAGGGCTTTTATGTAGAAAATTTCAGGGAAGGATCATAAAAATATGCTTGAATAACTAACAGGGTACACTCACCATAAACAAGAATACTGTATAAACTTCCAATGACATCTCATTATAAAACAAGTTGTCAATTCGCACTATGGCAGCATTTTTCGACAGGGCAGCATAAATCGTCAGAGCACCACTTACAGTTGCGACTCGAATTACTGAAGTTATTAGGTGTAACATAAGGTGACCAGAGGCATCCAGAGTCATGTCTAATATGAAGTAGGGCTGCAACAACAAATCGATAAAATTCGATAATGAAATGCTTTGGCAACAAATTTTGTCATCAATTCGTTGTGTAGGTCGCCAGTCATGCGACTTCTGTTTTTGCTCAACCTGTAGTTAACAGCCAATGTGGGCAAATTGCTAATAGCAGAGCCGCATCTCAAACGGAGGCACGTCAGAATCATCAGTGAGGAAAGGGAGAGCTCAGTGTCCGTGTAAGTTGCGACAAACTATGTTAATTTTTAATTAAAAAATCAGATAAGACCATAATATTTACAATTTATGGATAAGACAGACGACATCAGTTTGCTGGCGTTACATCAATACGATCCCCCCACCCCCACCCCACCCCCCCGTTCCAGAGCAGTTTCTGCACTCGCTTAAAGGGAACCGTGAATGCTGTTAATCAGAGGTGAAACCCTGACTGATGATCATCTCAGGATCTGTTTCCCCTAGGCTAAACTGGCTAAATAAAATATAGATTTGTTGAAACTGCACAGAATGACGTTTTCTTTATGTTTAACAAGCTATGAAAATAATTTCCAAAGGAAATTTCCAAAAAGAAAATCTTAGTTTGACTTTTACATTTTTGTTTTCTGAGAATATGTTTTTGGGGACTTTAATGCAAGTAAAGTTTATTTTTAAATGTAATTAAAGGTTTACCTGTTTACAGAACAGTTTGTTTTTTTTCTTTTTACTGTAACGAACATGAACCGAACAGGAGCCAGCATGTTTTTTTGCATGCTACTGAACCATTTTATAAAAATGTTCTGTTTTTAAACAAAGTGAATGAGGGGAAAAAAAGTTTCTGTAGCACTTTTAAAAATGTTTTTTAATCTGATTAATCAAGTTGAGACCCCATCCGATTCATCTTTTGCAGCCCTAATATGAAGCTGATCATGTTTTTTGGTGAGTATCCACTTTCACTATCCACTTCAAAACAGTAGCTTAAACTTTTAAAGGTTATTTAGTGCTGCTTCAATATTGACAGGATATACTGGCATGTACTTTTACTACATTGTTATTATGAAGATTGTAATCTAAAGCCTATAGCCTACAAGCCATCAGTCAACTAACAGCTGTCAGTTTTATTTGGTCATCACTGGTGATGACAAAATTGCAGTCAGTGCAACCAATTAGCTGTCTGGATGTTGACAAAATTAATATGGGCTACAGCAACATCAAATTTGAACCTTTAGAGCAGAGGGAATAACCTGGCTCTGCCAGATCATTCTGTAGCACTGTGTAAAGTGATGTGGAACTGCTCCGTCTGAAAGCGTCTGAAAAACAGAGGATATAAACTAGGGATGCACCGAAATGAAAATTCTTGACCGAAACTGAAAACCGAAAATAAGAAAACCAAGGCCGAATGCCGAAAGCAGAAAGAAATGATTCTCAATTAATAGAACCTTAGCATTTATGGCTATTATGTGTAAGGCATTGCAATAAATCAATTACAAAAGTATGAAAATATTTATTTAACACCGACATAACAACAATGCACAATATAAATTAAAATTCAAAATACAATGTTTCACTTGACCCCACTCATGTGTACGTTAAACAATAATAAATCATAAATAAAAATGATAAATTAAAAATGTACAGGCTTATAACTGAAAGGCCTGCTGTAAGACTGTAAAATAAAATGTTCTCTTATAAAAACACAAAGTGTCAAGTGCCTTTTAAATTTTTCTGTGTAGATCAATACAAAAGACAAAGTGCATTCAGAACAAGTACAACTGCTGACAGATGTAACAATATTTTCTCTGTAGGCTGACAACATAAAGGTGTGTCAAAACAAAAAAATAACATCTCTAGGCCTTTATAGCAAATCACTAAGAACTGTGGCCATAGACTACACAGTGGAAACAAATACTTTACCACTAGACACACATTCTATTTCTTAAGGTAAAGTGGCAGGTTTTTCTTGATGAAGAGTAGCATTTCTGCTTTGTCACACTTAAGTCTGTTCCTCTTCTCATCAAGAACATCAGCTGCAGCACTGAACAGTCTCTCACTGTCAGTGCTTGTGCATGGCGCAGACAAGTACTTGCGTGCCATCTTTGCCAGGTCAGGAAAGCGGCCATGGTTATTTCTCCAGTAGGCAAGAGGGTCATCACTTCTGGAGATGGGGACTTCAGACAGATAACTGTCTAACTGTTGAGCAGTTGAGCTTGTTGGCTGCCTAACATTTGATAAAGATAAAGGACCAGTGCATAAACATCTTTATCAAATAAATAAAAACTGTATAGCAGAAAAATATCGTGAGTCAGAACAGAACAGCCTACCTATTGTTTGGGGCACTCACTCTCTTGCAGGATCTCATTGAACATATCAGACAACGAAGGTGTGTGCCCCTAATCTGGTGCAGCGAGATGAGTCCTTTTTGCGGTGCTCTGCTCTCCTGCACTGTGCGCTGGTGTGTCTCCACACGGGTTGGCTGCATCCATCGCAGCCTGGATCATTTCTCGTGCGCGCTGTTTTATTCCCACATCCAAGTAATGATCCTTATAACGCGGATCGAGCACAGTCGCGATGAAGTGCAGAGGATCATCATAGATCTCAGTGAAACGTTTTCATTGTTTTCACCCCGTGGTCCGTCTCAACGTCTTTACTTAGAAGACGCTTTAATGCCACAATTGACGGTATTACGTCTGCAACAGATGCTTTGGAGGAGCTGATCTCTTTCATTAGCTGCTCAATCGGGGCAAGGATAGACAGAATGTTTTCTATTAAGACCCACGGGTGTGAAGTTAATGTCGCGGGGAGATCGTGATCTGCACTGTAAGCAGCCAAGACTCGCTTTTGTGAAAACAGGCTCTCTAGCATGTAAAATGTGCTGTTCCACCGAGTACTCACGTCTTGTTGGAACCATTTTATCTGTGTTCCAAGATGATCATGCATAGATAGCAAGCGGGAATGGGCCAGCTGAGAATGTTTAAAGTGGCCAACTATTCTTCTGCCTATAGCCAATATGTCTTTTACGCTGCGCTGAGACAACACTCCTTCGTTCACAGCCAGATGTAGAGTGTGGGCCATGCACCGTATTCCTTTCAGCTGGCTGTCTTCTATCGCTTTTGCCATGTTTCTTGCATTATCACTCACTATGGCATGCACTTTAGATCGGTCGATATGCCAGGTGTTGAACATATTGGTGAATGCATCAGAAATGGCTGCTGCTGTGTGTGAGCCTTTAAACTCTTGCGAATGGAGCAGAATCTTTTGCAGCTTGTAATCTGTGTCGATCCACTGCGCGGTTAGGCTTAGCATACTGGTGAGGCTGACGTCGGAGCTCCATATGTCAGTCATGAAACTGATAGTTGTAATATCCGATGCTAGAATCTCATGGACATGAGTGGCAACGACATTAAACAACTCAGGTAAACACACATCTGAGAAATGTCGTCTGCTTGGTAAAGCATAACGGGGCTCAATGTGGTCTAGCAGCCTACGAAATCCCACATCTTCTACCACGGAGAACGGCTGATCATCTAAGGCAATGAATTCCATAATCTTTTGTGTTATGCCCTTTGACTTGGCAGAATCACTGGAAAACTTTTTTGCCTTTTCAAAAACTTCTGCCACAGACGGAGTGGGCGTGCTCGGTGTTATTTTCCTTTTCTGTGTCGCGTTTTTCTCATATTCAGAGTGGTGATCGGGATGTTTGGATTTCAGGTGAGAAATTAAACCTGATGTGGAGAAAGTCTTTGCAGATGCACCGCCTCTTGAAATTTCAGCATTGCATGTTTTACAAATCGCTATCCGTGGGTCTTTCTCCGAGACAGAGAAGTAAGTCCATACCGCAGACATGCTGGCTCTTCGGTGTCTTGCTGGCTTGCTGCACTGTTCACGTGCTGGGTTCTCTGTTAGCACGTGTCATCACATGTTTCGTCCGTGTTGTTTCGGTGATTTAGGTCTGTCGGCCGAAAACCGAAAATGCACTTTTGCCTCTTTTTCGGCCGAAAATTTTCGGCGGCCGAATTTTCGGTGCATCCCTAATATAAACAGGATAATATTTAAGCTGATTGGAGGATGCACCAGCAAGTACCTACCTATCATGATTTGTCTTTAGCCAATCACAGTAAATCAAGCTCTTGCAAATCCAGTTGGGAGACAAGCACACATCGTCACCATCAAGAAATGCACAGTGTTTCTTTGCTCATTTTTCAACCAAAAAAATCCCATCTACTTCTCCTAAAAAAGATTCAATATTCGCTTTTATATGTCCACCAGCACAGTCATGTTTGTTTTTCTTTGCCTGCCTAGGCACTTGCTGCCAATCATACCTGAACACCCACGCCAAAGCACAATGCAAACACATGATTGGTCTGAACATTTTTTGACCGAAGAGAACAGTTTAGTTGGAGCAGTACAAGATGGATTTTTGTGGGTTTGGAAAACTCCAAATCTCACGAGAATCCATCTAGCAAGGTTACAGAGGGAACAAATACAACCAAAATACAATTTAAAAAGTTTATTTTTACCCTGTCCTACTCATTTAGTGCCATTGAAGTCTTGACGTCTTTTACTGCAGTCTAAACTGACAGACTTTTAGAACATTGTCTTTAACAGTTATGCTCAGGTACTTGCACAATAACTCTAACAGTCTATTTTTGAGAATTCCTCTTATCCCTCCTTTTAACTGGACGTGTCAGCAGTGCGCAACATTTTGCTCGCACTATCAGCAGCGCGTCCCTTCCTACCGGGAACACTTCACACTATAAAGCACTGGCATAGCGTCACATCCAGCTGGTCCCAGAAGATCACGAAATCTCATGAGAATAGTAAAAACGTGCGTGATTTCGTCAATACACACAACAACAAGCAAGGAGAAAGATGACAACATGTATCCAGAAGGTATGTGGCTTATTTTCACACCACCTACAGACTTCAAACCCGTCACTGGTACTGTACTTTCTCGTAGTCTCGCGAACGGAAATCTGCACATGTCCCTTTATTTTGAAACTGAGTACAAACACCTGATTTACTGTCTGGTCCAAACTAAACTGCTGAACTTGACGCGTTTTAGAAGCGTACCGCGTAAAAAATAGAACTGCCACGTAATACTCCTGACACTACGCTTCTGGGACGTGTCTCCTGTACTCTGCATCACACTTATCAGCCGCATATTACGTTTCACTAACGTGGCGCATTCAGTGGAAAGCAGGGCTAATGGTGCATTCACACCGCCCAGTGCGTCCAGGCAGCAAAACGCTCAAACGGACGAAAGTTGCTGCTTAAATAAAAACACAGCTGCTTGCACACTTTGCACAGTCCATGTCCGCGCATTACGTCAGTACATCACAGGCGGGCGGGGGATTTCTCTGTTGTTATAGTTACTTACAACTTGACGGATCATGCAGAGAGTGGCTTGGATTTATTTAATAAATAAAGCTATACAACATCGTCGTTGGGCGCATTTGCGGAGGTTGCGGATACACCCCATTGAGACGATCTGAGTTTCATAAAATATGAAACTGTTTACCTGGAACTCCAATATCCTCTGATATCTTCCTCCAGATAAGGTTCGATCTTTTCCTGTCCTTACGATACAGTTCACGGTGGTTACAAACAGCGATAATCAGTTTCTCCTTTATTTTGAAATGAATTGGAATGACTGTCAGATCTAGCCATTGATGACGTAATCAGTGAAAAGAGTCGCTGATTGGTTGCTGCCGCGCGTCTGCTGCCCCAAAGTTAAATTTTCCCAACTTCAAGCAGCAGCTGCTTCGACGCCTTGACGGACCGTCCGAGCAGCAGCTGCATGGACGCGCAAACGCGCGCTGCATTTACCGTACCGAAAATGAACCGAACCGTGACCTCAAAACCAAGATACGTACCGAACCATGATTTTTGTGTACAGTTACACCCCTAGAAAATAATAGCTGATTTAAATGTCAAATTTGTCACACAATGCCCTACTGAGGTACTACTCTTCCTTAATATCAAATTCTGGAGGGCACTATTGGGTGCGGAAAAAAGGAAAAATCAAAAGAACAAGAAAATGTTTGTTACTGTAACTATTATTTTTAATCACCACAAAAATGGGCAGACTTTTTATCCAGAAAGGGGTTCTAAGTGGCTCTGGAGCCACATGTGGCCCTTTAGTGCCAAAATCAGTATGAACTGGAGTGAGAATAGGGCATTGATCATTTTAGCAGTTTTTCCTTTCCATTTTTTTCTGCAGCAGAATGACAAATATTACAGAGAGGTTGTTCAGCTTGTGTGAGCTGATACCAGTACCAGAACTGAACAAACATGACTTGAGTTTTACTGAGTTTCACAGTTTAATTTTGAGCTGGTTATTAATCTTTCGGACCTACACTCAGATTGCTCTCCCAAGCCAACAGAAACCAACATTTCTGCATAAAAGGAGAGTAAAATTACATTAAAAAGCAGCAAAAAGTTTTGCAAATCTATTGAAAACAAATCAACATTTTAATTTATCAAAATATGACATGTGTCATATGTGTCAACAATGATTCTTCATATAACAGAGGGAGAAACAGAAACAAAGACCTGCTTCTGATAACAGACTGATACCTTAGACACTTTAACAAAGTAAAATTTGTGGCCTTTTGTGAACCTTTAAGTAATAATTTACCAAGCTACATCAATCCAACCATTTTTATAACCTCTTGTTATATATTTGACGGTGCAGGATCCTGGTGTGGGCTGGTGTTTATCTCCAGCAGCCATGATAAACAATCTAATGTTTAGTTTAATTTTTATAAACATAAAGGTGGAACAAAATACTTTAACTATAAGTGGGCAACCTATTTTATAAATTGTTTAACTTAATTTTAAGGGTCAAGGTGACTTTATGGCTCTTCACAAATCAAATTTATTATGAGTGATTGGGAAATGGCTCTTCCATCTGGAAGGTTGCAGACACCTGACCTAGAACACCCTTATAAATCAATGAAACTAATCTTATTGTTACCTGATCCAGCCAGGATGGGGGTCAGATTATAAATTCTGAGACCATAGTCCTAAACTAGAAAAAGGTGGGATGCTGCCTTCGGGTTGGTGGTGTGGGAGAGTTTACGTATCTTGGCTTCTTGTTCACAATTGATGTCAGAATGAAGCAAGAGATGGATAGACAGATTTGGGTTTCATCTACAGTAATGACAGAAATGCTGCAGTCTGTGCTGGTATAGCTGCGCCGAAAGACAAAATTCTTGTTTTACTGGTCTGTCTACTTTCCGAAGTAGAGCCGCTGCTTTTCTACGTGGAAAGCGGTCAGCTGACGGGGTTCTAACGCCTAATTGAATACCTCCTGTTCGCTTCTTACAAAAAGTCTTTCTGGGCATGCCCCACTAGGTGGAGACCCGTGGGCAGACTGAAAACTGACTAACTGGAGGGCACATCCCCACTGGCCTGGCAAAACCTTGCGATGCCCTGGACGTTTCCCTCCAGAACCTGTTGCCCGTCACCCGATCACGATGCACGAAATCCCCGGTGTAAACACTGGCCTCCCCTGTCAAATTTAGAAAAATAACGTAAACTTGTACTGCACACAGACCACCTGTCGTTTGAATGAAGACAGTCCTAACCAAGTAAAAAACGTGTTTCAGTCGGGACAAAATAGCACAGGTAGTTCTGAAAGTAATAAGAAAACCGCAACAAGCACGTGTTTTTCCTTTCATTTTTCCACGCAAGAACCCCACAAATTGACTCAAACCACATCTTAAACTCAATTTCTGTTTCAAAAAGCGAAAACGGAGTAACGGAGTGAATTCATTTTAGAGGCAGACAGACAAACCTCGAATACGAGAACTTGGGATTGTTGACAGATTTGGGGGGTCAAATTGTTCAACAACCACTCTATTGTTCGTCCGATAATACTATTACAAGTTGTATCAGGTAACAACTAAATGACTGAATGGCACAAACTTACCGACTACTCTTTACAAATTCCGCTTAGCATCAACGAACTTGTCACATGAAGTTCAACACGGTTGAGACCGAGCAGCTCGTGCTCTTGCTCGTGCAGCAGTGGGAAACTGATCTCCTCTGTGCTGCCTTCACGTACAGCTCGGAATACTGTGGAATCTTATTATGACGTTTGATAAAATCAGTATATTAATTGGTTGCTGTGACATTGGATACTATTTGCATCTTTTTAATTAAGAAAGAAACATCCATTGTTTTGTTCGTTTTTTTAAAGTTGAAAAACTGTCAAATGCTGACAAGTGCTATATCTTGTCATACTTGTTTACCCACTGCCTAAATCAAAATCAGGCTTATTTGGCCAAGTATGTTACACAAGGAATTTGGCTCCAGTTCACATTTACTCTTGTAGACAGGTGTATGTAAAGATAAACAGACATGAGACACATTTAGCAGCATAATCCATAAATGACTGATTGGCTAAAGCTTGTATAAGCTGATAAAATATTATTTTAATAAGAAAATTTAGTTAGTTCTTCATTAAGATGTCAGTAGCTACGTTTACATGCGCCAAATTTCCCCAATCTGATTAAAATCTTGGTCGATCGGAATTCCCAAATCCCTGTTTACATGGACACTAACTGAAATGATCTGATCATGTCATGAGTACACATGCACCAAGCACTCGATCAGGTTAAATGAGTTGAGCATGCGCACAGCGAGTTGTCTTTCCGGGGGAAGAAAAAAAAGTAAACAAACTCCGTGCTTTCTGCACGTCTTTCCCGCCCCATCGTACGCTCGAGCTGACTCACGTTATCCCCAATATGGACCCTCTGCGGGTGATTACATTTATGTTTGGGTTTTTACTGGTCGCATTAACCAAGCAGAGGGCTTTTCTTCTAGTCCACCGCTATCTGCACAGTTTTGATAGTGTTGAGCTGTTACAGACAACGCTACTTTGGATTTAATATCTGCCACAGAGAAGGCAGTTCTCTCTCAAATATTTAGTAGATTCAGTGAGGGTAAATAAGTTGGCCCCTGTCATACTGGTTTTGGTCTGATTCATAAGCTTGTCTGCAAACAGATCAGACTGGTTTCAGCTGAACAGCAGTCTGTGCAGAGTTGCATGTTTATGGAGGCATTGATAGCATTATGCAGCAAGCTGTTTCATTGCACTATTTGCAAAATTTCCCTTCTTTTATTTCAGCTTTGGAAAGTAAGGGGCTGTTTTCCAATTACCTCCTGCTCCAGTGATGGTAAGTCTTATGCCATCAGACAGGAATGTGCAACCCTTTTCATTCCCCCAACTCCTCTCCACTCCAGGAGCATGCAAACTTTTGGGAATCCCCTACTCACTGCTTTAAAAAAGGGGAGGTGTGGCTTTTTGCACAATCTAGCACGTTTACCCTGGTTGTCACTACAGAAAAATCTTTAAATGCCCTCACATGTTTTGTCATGCTGCTTTCCTTTTGAAAATCATGTAATGTGATGCAGCTGCACATCACAGGGCTCTTTAAAATATGATAAAAATGTAACCACTCCAAATGAGCATTTAGAGATGTTGCAAAGAATAAATTGCATTGTTTGGACAAGATGCAAAAAGAAAGTGTAAACCTTTTTACTGAAAGAAGTAAATGCTCTGCTTAGATAAACTCTCTTCTTACAATCAATCAAATCAGTCAATTTAAAAATACTTTATTGATCCCTGAAGGGAAATTAAATGTTGTTGTAGCTCAGTTCTTCTTCAGGGAGCCATTGTAGAAGGTTGTAACTGTGGGCAAGAAGGATCTCCTGTAGTGGTTTGTATACAAAGTAAGACAAGAGAAGACGCCTTATTGTTAAGTCAGAGATCTTGTCTTAAGTGTACATATGCATACACCTAGCAAGAGAGGAAGGCTTATCTGAAAAGAAAAAATGGCATTCATCAAAATAAATAGGCACGTTGGCAATGACAGGCAAAGTATATGAGGCTTTTTAAAGATGTTGTCAAATTTAGTTTGACTTTTCAAAAGATCTGCAAAATGAACAAACCCTGTTAGTTTAAAATTGAGAGGGTTTTTTTTACATTCAGGGACCATCACTACCTCCAGTCCAAACTTTGAACACACTTCAAAGTGCCGAAATAATCTATATGAACACAGAAATGCTGTCTTGTTTATGTCCAAGGTTGTTTTGAAGTTTTGCACATACACCTGAAATCTATTCTCATTAACAGGTTGTTCCGATTCATAATCACAGCAAAATTTTATCAAGAATGGCTGAGGTTTTACATTACAGCAAAGTAAACAATCATATGAAGGCAGTTATTACTGAGAAATATTCCTAATTTTTAACCCCCCCCCACAATTAGTTATTCAGATAACATTGTTTAACTGCAAAGTATCAAACACTTGCATCTAAATGGGTTTGAATTTTGAACCTGCAGCCACAGAATGAAGCTTTAACTCACCTATGGTATTATACCATATGTTTACTCAGTAGACAATGAACAATTTCCTGAGATCCCAAGAAACAAAGACAAACTTTTATTTTGTTGTTTCTGCCCTCTGCAGTCAGAATAAGGTTATTACATAATGCATAAAGACACCACTATGTGGTTTGACAAAAAAGAGAGAATTTAGAATTTCTTCAGATTATATTTTATAAATTGACAATTTTTAATAGCAGCAAAATTTTAAATACATGTTTGTAGATATTTCAAAAACTGTGCAGCGTTAGTCATAAAGAATGACAAAAGCACAATTTATATGTTTGTTGGGACTGTAATGAAAATGGGCTCAATAAGTAAAAACACACAAACTGAAAAGCTGACATTATCTACAGATAAGAGTATAAGAGGATAAGAGTATTTTGGAAATGCAGTTACTCTGTTTAAAGGCATCACAATGTAGTACATAAAACAACATGTGATGGCCACATCCATGTCCACACAACAGTAAATGTTGGTAACTCTCATGCACAGTGTGGCTGTGGCTCAGTGAGCGGTCGTCCTCCAATTTGAAGGTTGGTGGATCGATCCCGGCTTCCACCGCCACATGTCGAAGTGTCCTTGGGCAAGGCACTGAACCCCATGTTGCCCCCCGATCTGCGTATTGGGTTGTGTGAGTGTTAGCCCCTACCCTCTCCCCCCGGTTTACATATCGGGTTGCGTGAATGGGTAAATGCAAAACCTTGTAGTGTGAAAGCACTTTGAGGGGTCTGAATGACTAGAAAAGCGCTATACAAATACAGGACATTTACCATTTACCTTTTGTTTTAGTTTGTAAGTTGATTTCATTAAATTTATTGGTTAATGATACACTAGTTCTAATTGTAAGTGCACACATTTAGTTAACTATACTGTATTTCACCCATTTTGTTGAAGTTAACTTATGTTTTCTCTTACCGGTGCTGAGAGTTCCTCCACTTCCTGCTTCCTGGGAGAGCTTGGACAGGCAAACATGGTTGAAGGGCTCAACTCCATTAAATACAGGAGGAGCTAATTGGACCAACCAAACTCCTCCAGGAAGAGGGGATTAATGACTTTCCTTGTTTATTTGCATATGAGTTTGGTTACAGATTTAAGTTTAAAGTTATACATTTAGGTTTACACGTTTATATTATTTAGTTTCATTAACAACTCAACTGTTTAGTTTGAACCTGATTAGTTTGTTTGTTTTGTAGTTAGTAAATGTTTGTCTAGTTACCCCTATTTGTTTCATATGGTCTGATCAGCCAGTGTATATACGTATATCCCTGTGTGTCTTTGTCTGTTAGGTCAGTTATGTTGTTTTGTCAGTTGAAAAGTTAAGTTAACCATTTGTTTGAGTTCAATTTTTGATTAATTAACCTCTTTTATGAGCTCAAGTTACTTTTATTATATTTTGGGGAAAGGAAAAATAAAAGAACATCCCCTTTTTTGAAGAACCTCTGTGCTTCCTCCACTCATTTAACTCGGTCCATCACACAACACCTTATCCACAGTAGAACAGGTGGGGGTAATATTGTAATGTGGAGCTGATATTCTGCCTCTGATGCAAAGGGAGTTTTTAAAAAAGTTTTTAGGACAAATTCTAATTGTGTATCTGAAAATGAGGGATGTCACTCAGTTGGACAGGAATTTAAAAGTGAGGTCATTAAACACTAATAAAAAACAGCATCATACTAAGAAAAGTACATTTCTGGTTAATAGTACTCTCCCATTACATAATGTGTAAGTGATAGCACTAAGTAGCACTATGTATTAAATGCAACAAGAAATGGATGTCTTAACTTAACACTTCACTTGGATGCAGGCAGAATAATACTTCTGCACTGTTCAAATAAAACAGAGTTTGGGGCTCTACTTGTAAGCAGTTAACCTTCTATGGAAGTTTCAAGCTTTAACTTGAAAAAGATATACCTGTAACTTTCAGTGAACCCAGTTCTTCTGTATAAGTACACACAGCATCACAACTGTGAGTTTATCAACAAAGGCTCAGTTTGAATACACCAAATACACAATGATTCTGCCAGGTATTATATTGACTTGTTCTTCTGGTTTTCTCTACGGCCTTAAACCTGTGTAGTGCAATTGTTATTTTTTTTTCACAGTTTTGGTTTATGAACAATGCTGTAAATATGCACAATGCCTCCACAACTCAGGGATTTTCTACAAGTTTGACTGATATTTAAAGGGTTTATTGAAGCTTTTAAGCCTTTAGTTTCAGCAGACTAAAAAGCAAAAACAAGACTTATTCCTCTAGGTGGTAACTCAAGAATAACACAAGTATTGCAAATCAAAACACAGACAAGCATTTCTGAATTCAAAGAGAATTTATTACATATTTTCAAAATATCTGTCTCTACAAGGTAAAATATCTATTTAAAAACCCTTATAAAGCCTCAGAAAATGATTTATTGGACTTATAAACAGTCATTTGATTAAGTTTAACACTCAAATAATATAACTTTTTAATAGTCATATCCAAGTGCTGCCCTGTGATGGACTGGCGACCTGTCCAGGCTGTACCCCGCCTCTCGCCCAAAGACTGCTGGAGATCGATACCAGCCCCCTGCGAGACTGAAAAGGAAAAAGCAGGTTTAGAAAAATGGATGGATGGATATCCAAGTGCTTGTTGTACAAATTCAAAAATGTATTCCTTTCTAAAACATTCTAAATTAAAAACAACAACAACAAGAAACTACAGCAATAATAATAAAATCAGATAAATTCTCAGGTCAGTGAAACAGAGTGTTTTCAACTTGCATAGAGGTCTCCCTGCCAATTTCAGGCCAATGCCCTAAATCTTCACACTTTTACAGCTTTACTTCTAAGATAAGAAATAATCACAAGTCAAAAAGGACTTGGTGTTTATATAATTTTGACTTACTGTATAAACTAGCTAAACAAGAAGTCATTCTGATACAGTTCTTCAGGTTTTTTTTTGAGTAACTAGAGGACTTTAAGTAGCAGCACTAATTTCATCCTTTTTCTTGCTGCATTGCTCCTGATTAAACTGTAACAAACAATTGCATTGTGACGTCATCAATCATGGTGGTGCAGTACTAGCTGCCTACTGACTGCTGAGCTAAACCCACAAGTATTGCAGAGATTTCTTACAAACACAAACAGCGCTAAATGATACTAAAGAAAAATAGAAAAAGAAAATGTGGGAATTCATATTTTTAAATATCTATTTTTATATGTTGTGTACTCGTAACTCCCAATTTTTTTTTCAAAATAAAAGCTCAATCTTATTCCATGTTGAAGTCCTTTGGGCTGCTACAAAAGGTTTCTCTCTGAAAACAAAGTGAACTAGATGCTAATTTATTCAGCATTGTTATGACTAATGACATAGCACAAGAACCCCTTTTAATTTTAATCCATGAAGTCAAAAACATGCCAAAAAACTAGTAACTCATTGTGTGCCCTTCATGACACACAATTTAAGGCGAAAATAATATATGTTTCAGGATCTTTACCCTGGGTAAAGTAGAACCATGGCATGAAGTATCGTATTTCTAAAACATGTGTTTTATACTGAATGGGAAGATATCAGTTTTAATAAAAATATCACAAATGTATTTAATTTTGTGAACCTTTGCTCATTAAATAACGTTTTAGTTCTTAGCAAACTAAGCAAACTGAATTGACCTGACTGTAAAAAGGGAAGATTAAAGTTCCCATAATAAGGCACATTACAGGTATTTTACAGAGATAAAAAAGAACGGAATCTTCAGAGAAAAATCTTTAAGTCATGTAGATAGTAATTCTTATTTGTGAAATAAGAAATGGAAAGAGATCCCTGAGAGAATTGTACAGCATGCTTTCAAGAAAAAGTTTTAGCCAGCGCTGGGATTTCTTTTATCTATGACTGTTTTTTAATAAATTATGTCCTATTTCATAGGTCTTAAATATGTGCGGGTGCTTAACTGGATTATTCATTCATTAGGGCCAAGTGCAAATCCCTTTCAAATAAAAAATATTTTTAAGAAACATAATTCAGTCCTTGCCTCTTTGGTTATTTTAATTAGTACAAAGTGATTTGAATGTTTTTCAGCAAACCATTTCTTTCAAGTAAAATCTGATTTTCAGCCCTAATTTTATTAAAGCTACTTTACAAATAGCCATAAAAGCTGCAGCAGTCTGTTCTTCCTCTTAGTATTTACAGAGATTAGTTAGTTTTACTCAAAGTGCATGCAGTAAATTACACAAGTGGACTCTTAAGAATCAACATGTATAAATGTACAGAAGTCACTAAATTTCAAAATAAAAGCTCAGACTCATCGCTAACTCTTTGAAAATGTGATCCCGCTTTTAACCTGTGACTGGTTTGCACCTAATAACAACTGAAGTGCATAATAATTCCTGATTAAAGGTTAATAAACCAAATAAGCTACATGTTACTTCCATCTCTCAGGTCTTGCGAGAGTTGGTATACCACTTCCTGACAGCGACTCCACTGGTGCTCAACACAACACACAGTGCCCCTCCAAGGCTCCACCAGGTGGGTGCACGATTAAAGAAGATGAACTGAAAGAAAAAGGCCATAACCACATCCACTGTCCTCATTAAGGCCACAGGTCCAGCCTTCTCGATCTGCAGAGCCTTTGTTAGAAAGGTCTGACCGGCAATACCCAGAACAGCAATCAGCATCAGCATCCAGCGATCGCGGCCACAGTTTGGGATCTTCCACTCACCGAGGACAGATACGGTGACGATGCACTCGATGAGGCCGATAACAGCGTAGTACCACACGGAGAGGTAGTAGTGGACGCTCTTCCCCATCTTGCGTAGAATGACAAACGTAAAAGCAGCTGCAACTGCCCCTGTATGGAAGACAGGAAACAGGACACTAAGTAAAAAAAATCTGTTTCTAGAAAACCTTGAAATTCAGCAAAAACTAATACTGCTAACTAGAGATGATGCAAATGTAGCAGGATAAAAACTGAAAAGAAATCTCTGAATTCATTTCATTACAGAAATTTGAAGAAACAAGACTTTTATGTAACTCGTAAAGAAAACGAATAAAGACCTTAGAGATGACTGTCGATATTTAATTGGATAAATTAGCATTTGTCATTTTGACATTCTGACATTTGTCAGCATGCTGTAAAGAGAGAAAGTGGGCATGTCCTGCTACGAGGATATAAGTACACATTCGAGCCACTAAAACTCTCCTTTTCTACCAAAAAAGCTAATGGTGATAATAATATGAATATCCTATCTGACAGAAAGACAATTAGTTATTGGAATGACCTGCAAAGGCAGCGATGGCCCCCTTGACATGGTTGTTGTAGTCACCCTCAATGCCACTGAGATGCTCGCCGAAGAGAAATGGCGGCCGAGCGATGAGGATGACTCCAGTGAGGGTGAAAATGGTGAAAACACAGTCCCAGATTGTGCATTTCTCTTTCAAAAAGATCCAAGCCATCAGAGAGGTAAAGACTGGATTGCTGTGGGATCAATGACAAAAAGGTAGAAAGATAGATTACAAGGTATTTAGAATAACTAACATGGGCAGATTGTCATGTTCCATTATGGCCATGCCACCAGTCCTGTCTATGTTTCATAGATTGTTGTCTTAGTTTTATTAGTTTTGTGATTTGGTTTCTGTTTAAGTAGTTGAAATTGTCTGGTATCTGGTGTTTGTTTGCACCACTCCTCAACGCTCACTCCTGTAATCAGATGTGATTACTGGCACCTGCTCACACTCACTTACCTTCAGTCCCTGCACCTGTTTTGTTCCCTATTAAAGGCTTCCTGTGTCACCTGTCCTCTGCAAGTTAGTTGTGTGTCCAGTATCACTAGAAAGCACTCTTATCGGTCTTTTTCCCTGTCTGTTTGCTTCCTGTAGTTTTTTTTTTTTTTACCTGGACTCTGCCTTCTCCCTGTTGTATTGTTGCCTGTCTGTTTGGTTTACCCAGTTTTGGACCCTATCTGGACTCCCTGACTCTGTGACCTGCCGTTCCTTCATCAGGCAGTAAGTCAATATCTAAGGATCATCACCACCTGCAACTACCAGCTCTGTTTCCTCTGTTCTAACATTGCTTCCACAGCTCAGACCCATCCATCCTACTCTTGAATAAACTCTTTTTAGCACAATGCCTGATCTCTGTCCAGCTGTTGCTAACCAAGCTCAGTTCACTAACTGAACATCACACACAGTTTTACAATACAAGAGAAAAAATAACGTATTTTGTAATCTCCATATAACCTTAACTAATTCAGAAATGCTTTGATTGCCCTGGCAGTGCTCACCTGAACATGATGACAGTGGCGTCAGCCAGCGGCATCTGTTGAACGGCATAGTAGAGCAGCATCATCGCATTGGAGCCGAGAAAACCTCGAAGCACCAGATAAACACGTTTATCTCTGGGACCAAGAAATCCTGTCCTGGAGGAGCAGATTTTATACAAGGATGATGGATAAAAGGATGATGGATAAGATAAACTTATACAGCAAGAAGTGGGGACAAAAACATTAGGAAGGCTTGGATGGAAAAAAATTTAAGTATGACAGAGGATTGTTGGATATAGGTGAAGCGAAAGTGGCAGTGATGCAAGAAGGAGGCTGAAAAGGCAAAGCAGGAACAGATTTGTAGTAGATGAATTAAGATAAAAACTAATATTGAGGAGGAAAAGATAGACCGATGAGCAGCATGAATGAAAATGAGTGCTGGATGCAGGCTTTGAGATTACAGTTTAATTCCATATACTTTTCAAAAATAATTCTAAAAATGCATTTCTTCATGCCAAGTACCTAAAATCATTCCATGGGTAGATGAAACTGGGTAACATTTGTGATTGTGCAATAATATTAATAAATTTACTAACTGTATCATGCTTTGTCCATACCATGTCACCTGTTTGTCTATGTTCTGTTTTCTGTTCTGTTTGTTGAATTTGCCTGCTCTTGTTGGATGTTCTGTATATCAGATTTCTTGACCTGCTTTCGCCTTCTGACACCTTCTCTTGCTTCAGTCTGTGTGTCTGACCTTCCTATGACCCTTGTTTTGTCCATGGAATTCGAGCTTAGGTTTCATCTTTGTAGCTTCCAGCCTTTGCTGTCGCCAGTGCTGTCTGCTCTGCTGATTATTACCATTCTCTTTAATCAACGGTAGTACATTGATCCTATTTATTTAAGCTGCATAACCTGCTCAGGAACAATGTGAAAAGACATGAACAATAAACCAGAGAATATTATCAGCAGAGTGAGCTGCTACCTCACTGAGTTTATGTTTCAAGCTGAATCATGTTTGGAAATGCTGAGCATATATGCACTTGCAACTGAAGTCATGCTTACTTGTGGTAAATGAGTAACGGCACAACAAAGAGCATCTGGAAGAAACACCGAATTGCACTGATCTCTATGGCGTGGACTTCCTGGATAGTTTTCACCAAGAGGGCAATGATGGAGAAGAAAACTGTGGACAGGAAAGCATAGAACAAACCCAGACCTGGACATCTCTTTGGTTTTTCTGGTCACATGAAAAGAGAAGAGGAGAAAGAATTATTACAATTAACTTATTTTTGTCCATTGAAACACTGTAGAATGAGCTATGTGAAGCCTGGATTAAAAGCAAGATCTAATAAAGTCTGTGGAGAAGAATTTGAACAATCTTCCATGAAGGAAAACACTGGTATGTGTGTATTTCATCAGGAAGCTAAACAGGAATCTTTACTTAAACCTGTATGCATTTTTGTTGGACATATCATGTGGAAATTTAAAAAAATAACTTTATTTTATTTATTAATTTTTGTCAAATCAGAGCAAAGTCTTTTACAGGAACTTTGTTCTGTCCAATTGTATAAGAGCTCAGATGTTGAAAACAGAAGTGATTCTGTTTCACGACAGAAACAGAGTTTAATTTAATGATAGTGCTGTGTAGACCCCAAATTCAAAACCTTTCATTGCATACATTTCTCTTGATTCTTTTAACTTTACATTATATAAAGTTGTTGTCCTTTCACACTCACAAGCAGTCTCTCCATATTTCCACCTAAAATATTTTCTCCAGTGCTCTTTTTAAAACCAATAATTAGATGCAAAATAGAGCTGGAGCTTTTTTAGGCTTTATACAACCAATCATTCTTATGTTACCACTACTCTAAGTTACTTTAAAATAACTTGAAACTTGAACAAAACATACACCATTTTGAAATGTTAAGATGTTAATCATCTTGTACTATTAAAGTCTTTTGGCTCATTGTCAGTATACAAAGTAACATGAGATTGTGTTATTGTTAATATTTATACTATATTCTCCCCTGAAAAGTGGCTTTTAATTTCAATAACAACATAAAAGGTCATTAAAAGATTGACCATCATGTTTAAACTTCATATTTATGTTTGTTTTCACTTCCCCATTTAAACTCACTAACATTAAAATGTTAAAGAGTCCCTAAATGAAGAAAATCTAATAAACAGAGATTCTGAGCACTCCCCTCCTCACTTCCTGGTACAGTTTAGCAGAATGGTCTTTCTTTAGTCAAGAATGTAACTTGTTACTTTTCTGTTGAACACAAAACAAAAGTTGACCTGTAATCATGAAGTGTGCTTTGGTCAAAAATGTAAACAATAGTAGGCCTATGCTATTTTCAACTGGAATATCATGTTACTGTAAAAGTGCACAGTCATCCTAATACTTAGAGGATGATAGATTTCTTTTTTTACAAGGCTTTCAGCAACAGCCAGTCACTGAAAGGTCGTACACTTACCGACTGCCTAGCTACTGTTACATTAAACATGGTAAGAACAATGAGTTTTACAACGTAATTATAAAGAGAAATACATGTGTTTAAACAACGGCTAACACAAAACCAGTTTATTCTAAAATAACCAAACAAACAATCGCAAAAAACATATCAAATGGAATGAAAGAGCAGAAAATAATCCAATAAAACAAGTGTAATAAACTCCTTGCTTGTAAGCTTATCATACACGTGACACGTTAATACGTGACGAAGCACGGTTGTATAACGTAAAGTTACGCAGAAAGTAATTGGTTGATCGTCGCTTCTCGGCACTTTGTTCTAATTGCAAAGTTTGTTAGTGACAGGTGAAGATGTTCGAAGTTTGACTGTGCGCGTGCCCTGGCTGTACCTTCACGAGGAAATCGCTTGATACCTTTGCCGCAAAACGTCTGTGGACACAGTGTTTGCTTCTCGCTGCCTTGAAGTGAATTTTCGCTTCTTTCACTCTTTTCCTCAGCATCATTCTGATGGAGGCAGTTGCTTCGCAGATGAACTGTCTCCTCTGTCTGCTCGTCGTCGCGGCGCTCGTCTTCTTCTCGTTTGTCATGGCTGACAACTTTATAAAACACCACAGTCACGTCATCCTCTGCGGCTAAAGCCCGTTCGCGTGTGAAGTGTTCGCACTCGCCCATGATGGTAAGATGTGAAGGCTGAGCGGAGGGAGCATACCTCGGAGACAGGACAGTCCGAAGTCTCTGCTTTCCTGAGAGAGTGAGAGTGAAGGTTAATCCCTAACATTAGCGTCTTGGTGCGAACTCCCACGCTTTTATTGTTTTACCCACAGGGGGCAGAAGTGAACCCGACACAGCTCTGTGGGGAAACTAAAACATTATCCAATATTCACGCCCATGTTGCAGGTGACGTAGGAATTGAAACGCAGTTTACACACTGTGGCACACATGGTTCTTTTATTTTGTAGCATAAACATTGCGATAATGGCATATAAACTTTACTTGTTTGAATTCCAATCTAGTATAAAGATGAACATCGTTCAGTCATCATCAGTGTTTACATGTCACATATGCTTTGGCAGTGATGATTCAAAATTATTTTAACATTTCAAACTGACCATAATATAGTTTAGACATCAGTGTTTTATTTATTTATTTAGGAAGGAAATCAAAATGAGTGTCTCCAACACATTTTAAGGATTATGAAATTGACAACCACTAATTTATTAGAATGAAGATTATTCATAGTATTGTTTGTATTTATTTATTTCTTCTTCTTTTTTTTTAAGGACCTTAAAGGGTGATTCGTGTGTTGTTCAAAGTACAAGTTCCAAAATTAATTAAAAAAGCTAAAACAACAAAGATTGTCCATAAAATATCTACATACTTTTAAGCAGTTAATTTGTTTAATAACAACACAGATGAAATTTCTAAAGTCACAATGGACACATAATTTTGTTTTTGAAATGACTGACGTTAAATTTCATTTTCATTAGAACAAAAAGGTCACAAAGAAAAACAAATAGAACCTGAAACCTTGAAAACACTTAAGCAAATAATGAGACATCTGTTTTTTTAATAGAAAAATGTAACTAATGAATCCCACAAGAATCAAACAAGAGTTGTAATTTATTATTTTATTACTACTTGCCAATGAAATACAACAAAAAAGAAGACAACAAACATCTGCAAATCATCTCTAAGTAAGTTAGATTAGATTGACAAAAGTAAATCTGTGGTGTTTGACAAAAAAGTTTACTTGCATTTAATGAACTATTTTTTAATCTATGTAAAATTCTACAGTCCAGACCCAGCTACATATACAAAAGTATAAATTTCACACCTAAAGTAAACGTAAATGCTTAATTTGGTAAGTTATAGTTTGGAAAGGTGTTAATGTTAACAGTGTTTGGTGTTTTTGTGTCAGAATAAAAGGATGGTGTGAAAGCACAAGCAGCATGAGCTGCACAATGAGTCACCTTTGAGTTGTGGAGAAAAAACAACAATAGTATTATCACTGAGGGAGAACAAGAGTGACACAGTGGGATGCTTCTAGTGTGTTATTCATCAGAAACCAACACCATGAGTGTGTATCATGGACACAATCACTGGTTTTGTTTCTTTCACTTTCTCACAATTCTGAGGTGATCTTTTTAAATCACAGTTCTTCAAACATAAAGTTATGTAGTCAGAATTCCTAATACTGCTTTCTACATTTCAAGCTAGGACTATATATGAAAAAATATGTTTTTGAGATTGTCTGTAATTGCAAGTTCTCTTTCAGGACTGCTACAAGTGACTTGAGGAGCCTCTAAATGTCACAGTGTAAGATTCAAAGGCCTGTGATTTCCAGTCAGTCAGCAGACTGGAAGAAGCTGCAATGGAGCATGAACAATCAAAGTGGCATAAAAGTTCAGAGAAACAGGTAACAGAGGAGGAGATAGCTCAGAGTGACTGAACTTCTATAGCAACAAACTGTCCTCAGTATTATAGCAAATGTTGAGGTTTTTTGTCTGTCTGTTCCTCCCAGAACTATTAATGCTGTATAATATGTTAGTTTCCCTAAAGGGGCAGATTAGATCCTTTTTTTTACCTCTCAGTTTCTAACAAAACCATTTATTTCTTTAGCAAGAATACTCTCAACTCCCAGACCCAAATTTTCCCAATCCTTAGCACTACAAGAGAAATTCATATAAATCTGTGGGTTTTAGCATTGGATGCGTGACAAAATATACAAATATTTTAGGAGTAATATGTGAAAAGGTTAAATTATAAATAAAAATGTTTATCTTGTTTTGCCTGAAAGCAAATGTATTCAATAAATCTACAAAGTCAACGCTAAATTGTTAGGAGGTTTAAAACAGGACCAACAAGTTCAGAAAATCCCAGCGAAAAAAGTTTAATCACTCAAGTCTATCATGATATGCTCATATATCTGAGTTTTCCCCTTGAAGCTGGATGCAAACAGGAACACCCTGTTGTCAACAGAGACCACAGAAAAACCCCGAGGCGCCTGAATGCTGAGCTCCTGAGATGGGACAAACTGGCTTCTCTTAGCATCCCATTGGTAGACCTGTGTCAGTGAATAATCACTGCCCAAGATGGCATACTGCCATTTCCCAATGGTGACAGGCTGAAACACCATGGAGCCACGGGAGGGAAATGTCTGGACCTCTTTGAACATGGCTCGATCCCAGCGCATAACCCTGGAGTCCCCAATGAATCTTGTCAAGCATATGAAGAGATCACCTTTAAAAAAAGGACAAAGATTCAAGGAGCGACTCAGCTTGGATGTACAGAAACAGTTTACGTAATCCCCAGAATAATTCATTGCTTGTCCTTCAGTGGCAATTCAGTAAATGGACATTGATAGTTTACCTGACTCTTAAAAAAGAAAATGAAATTCCAATAGAGCCCCACAGAAAGAATGTAGGGGTTATTTTTATTGTGGTGACATAAAAAACACCTTTAAAATCAAGGCAATGAAGAATTAAAGTACTATAAAGTGCAGGAAAGAATATAAGTCATTCATGTTTGTATTACACTTAATGCTTAAAAGAAAATCTTAGAAATCTGTGCCACAACCATATCATCATATCTGGAAAACAAGTGGACCTAGATTCTCTTACTTACCTTTTACTTTAAAATGTTTCACTGAGAAGACATCCTCCATTTCTGGGATATCAGTCCTTCGGTCAAACATTTTCTGGCTCCTGTTCCACTGATACACAATAGGCCTCTGTGAGCTGCTGGACAAAATCAAGTGGGGCTTGTTGGAGATCTCCAGGTATTCAATGTCAGTGTCTCTGTACCACGGGTGGAGTGATTGGTGGAAATAAAAACCAATACCATTCCATTTGTACACAGTTGTGGAGCCAGCCTACAAAAGGTACACAAATGTTAGATAAAGACAGCTTCGAACAACATTATTATTGTTGCAAACTTTAAAATTCTGTGTATGTGCAAATGTTGATGTGTGTCCCTAAAACACCTGGCCATAAAATACCAGTCAGTAGGAGCAGACACAAGTCAGCATGCTGCAGACAAGAACACCAAGCAAAGAACTGGCAGATGTGATGACAGTATGTAAAGGTACAGTATGTAAGAATTAGACATTGTAAGTTAGTTTGAATGGCCCATCACATGCTTAGCTACTCAGTTGGAAGGAAACTGTGGTTTCTTACTTTTTGCTGCTGGTTGTTGTGGAATTACAGCTGCTTGTGTTGAAGACTTGGCAGTCTTGCAGGTTCACATGTGATTCGCTATGGAACCAGGAAGTCTGGAAATAATGTGTATGTAAATAATGATTCTGGTGTGGACCAGCGTTTTTAAAATGACAGAAACTAGCGACCACCCAGTCGGCAGAGATCAAGATCTGTTACAATATGACTTTACTTTCAACATCGTTGGGACATTAGGCTGTTGTGTATTTCACTGTAAAATTCTTACACACTGTACCTTTAAATAACACAATCAAGGATTGAGAAAAAGACAACAATAAAAAAACAGAATTGAAGACCAAGCTATCCCTGAAGGAAGGCATGTCATCCATTGCCTTTCACACCAGAGTAAGATCATCTTATATTGAGGAAATGAGTTATAATTGTTTTGGTCAAATGAAAATTATGTTATGCAAGATCCCATGCAACACTGCAAGATTTTGAGCAATCTGTTAGGATTGGGGCATATGTTGGGAATGATTCTAAATAATTTTCTGTTTCCTAATAACAGTGGGCTGCAGTAATCATCTTGAATTGGGTTGACTCCAAAAGTTAGTCAGTTTCACATAAACATCCAGTTGTTATTTTCCAAATGTTTCATTCAAATTAAAGGTAAAGGTAAGAATTTTACAGCGAAATACTCACACAACAGTCTAATGTCCCACCGATGTTGAAAATAAATTCCCACTGTAACAGATCTCGATCTCAGCTGGCTGGGTGGTTGCTAGTTTAGGTCATTTTAAAAAAGCTAGCCCGGACCGGAATCATTATTTAAACGTTCAGACTTCCCGGTTTCATAGCGACTCACATATGAGTCTGCAAGGCTGCCAAGTCTTCAACATAAGCAGCTGTAATTCCACAATGACCAGCAGCAAAAAGTAAGAACCCGCCATATCCTTCCAACTGAGCAGCTGAGCTGCACATGATGGGGCGTTCAAACACACTTAGGACAACTCAATGGTGAAGAAATAGGCTTTCAGACATTCCCAAAATTTTAACAAATACAAGAGAAACAAAACAAGAATAAACATCAGAACTGGCAACTCAACAGAAAAATCAGGGAGGGGAGGGGGTGAGTGGCTGAGAACAGACGTTTTTTTTTTTTACATAAATTGATTCAAATTTGACAGCAAGGTCTAATTTTTACATAATATACCTTTAATCACATGGTTCATGAGATGATTTGTCAACAGATAGGGTTGAATATGATATTTAATGATAAAGTTTTAAACGATCATCTGGAGCAATGTGTCATGTTCTTAATCCAATATCTGTTCAGCTCACTGAGTTGTATAGCCATTTTTTTGTTGTGTGAGATTAGATGTGGTGACCAACTTCAATTGGATTCACTCCATAATGTCATCCGTTGTAGGTGAACATCCAATTAAGACTTTCTTTGATTCATCAAAATTCATCCAATGGTTTGTGAGATGTATTGCCAACACTACAAACAAATTCACATACACTCACACAGAGACATGCAAAAACAACACCGCCTGCCTTTTACTTTCACTGATAAGTATCAACCTTAGAGCTGTCAGCAATGACAAAGAAAGACTCTCCTTCGATCTTGAAAGCCTCGATATCGTTGGGTTTACGAATCCTCAGGATGTCAATGTCCTGGATCTTGATGAACTTGTCTGCAGAGGAGTCACGTTTGTAAATATGTGACCCTCCAAACAGCTGGGCCACAATGACGAAGAGCTGGTTGTCAATCACTATTGGCTTGCAGATAACAGTAGAGGTGCCTCAAAATAAAAATAGAAAAGACTTAAAGAACATTTTTGGAAAACATTATAGTACAAATAGAACTCTGCCATTGTTTTTGCGTCACCTTTGGTGAAATAAGTCTAAAATTGATGTATTTGTTTAATTAGAGATCAATTAATATTACATTCTTTACTACAACAACTTGATTTTTCAAATTAAAGTGCACCTTTTTTCAACAAAAGTCACATATTTAAAGCTTTTTGGTAAAATAGCAATTGTAGTTATTTAAATTCAGATTTTCTGCATCATCACTCATGTATTATTGTTCCTTAAAGAGGCCATTTTACACATATTTCATGACTTTGTGGTTATTTCTGAAGTATTAACCTGTAATATGAAACATTTTTTATCTAAAAAAAAAGTTAAGAAACACTGATTTACAGAGCTTTCAATCTGTCTGCTTGAAGTTTCGTCTGGCTTCGGGCTGCAACTCATTAATATTCATTATGTGAATTTGCTGGACTCAGATTGGCTAACAAACTCACCTATGAGAGCACAGCTTCCTATTTCTTTCCCCACTGCGCATGGCAACAGCGCAACGAGGATCTTCTGGTTGCTATGTGCTTATGCTAATGGATTTTAGCCTGTAGCATGCTAGGCGTGGTCTCAACTGTAGGAGCTGATGAATATTAATGAGAAAAGGAGTTGTGATATAACAAATACAGGCTTTTTGAACTTGCGAGAACTCAGGTGTTATTGCCACTTGCGTAGTTTGATAGATAAAAACTGAAAAAGAGGTTATTGGGCAATTTTCACACCCAGTATGACGGTAAGAGCACCTGTGGAGCTAAGGGATTCAACATAACCCTTAGAAAAACAGTTTTTAATGAAACAAAACAAAACAGGTTAGTTATCTATTGGCTACTTTATTTCAAGCCTCACTAAGTCTATGATTAATGAATATTATAACTTTTTCTTTTGGAAACCATAAGTACAAGGCAGCTACAAGTTGATAAAATGATTTTAAAGTAAATTTGACATCTAAATTTTGTGGAAATGCCCTGAATGAGAAGCTCAACAGCTGTTTGTCATTTTTTGAGTAGTGCGAATGCGTTGTAGCCCCCTCTCCCTCCCTTTTCCTATTCTTCCCTCAATGGCAGAAACGCCTCCGTGAATCGTGAATTGCATAGTTTTGCTTACTCTCGGCATCGCTGGAGTTTTTTGTGAAACTACTACAACTCTGTTTCTTCAAACATCTCGGAGTCATCAATGTAAAAGGCTTTTTATTGTCAGTACAAGTGCTGCTAGTGCTGAAATGCTAGTAGCAACATGGATCACTGTGAAGCCTGATGCACTGCACTGCTCAGCTTTTCACCTGTTCATGTCAAACACGTCTTTCTCCGCACCAGTCCACAATAGTTTATGCTCCTCTGTTCATTCAGAGCAATTTTTTCACCATGGGTAAGTAAATAACATCAAAGAATAATTAAAGAGAGCTTGTTTTAGTTACTTTTGCTTTTAATTTGACATTGTTTATCTTGTTTTCAACTCATTTGTTTAGACACCCAAAAACCCTACCCCCCTCAACATAGTCAGCACACTCTGTTGCGCTGTGTGTGTGTTTGTGTAGGTGTGTGTGTGTTGTGTTTATTTTCATCTCTATAGCCTTTTTAGATGGAAATTATGATCGCATTTGTCAATCACTGTATTTTTTTTTAAGAATTGCTATTATTTTTGATCGGATTATCTTGTCTGTCTTGGTGTTATTTCTTGCCAAAACTGATATGGAATGCTCACGGCTCATGCAAAAAATAGACCAGATGCCGAAAAAAAAACCTTCACAGCCCCCCGTGTCCGGCGTGAACTACAACATATAGGTTAACAAAGGCGCTGAATGGAAGCTGTCTCGGTTCCGCTCTGCTTTGCGGCGCTTCCATGTGCAGTGATAACCAGCCCTGAGGCCTACGCAAACTATGTAGTATGTACAGAAGTGTGATTGACAATCTATTAGCCAATAGATGACGAAATGGGGTCGTTATCTATTGGCTACTTTATTTCAAGCCCCACCAGGTCTATGATTTATGAATATGATAACTTTTTCTTTTGGAAACCATAAGTACAAGACCGTTACAAGTTGATACAATGATTTTAAAGTAAATTTGCCATCTAAATTTTCTACGAAATCCTCTTCACCACCTTTAATGTATTGTGGGATTTCAGCAGCAGGTTATTTATTCAAATCTAAGTTAAATAATTTTTTGCTTCATAACTTTCAGAATTTTTATCTTTGGAAGACATCTGAATTGCAGACCAGTCAGCTCAGCACCTTTTTTGTTTGTTACTATGAATCCATGGTGTTATGGCAATATCTGGTATCAAATATCTTACCTAAAAATAAAAATAACAGTTTTGATTGACTTTTTGTTGTTAAAATTTAGAAAAGCAACTAAATCTTTTAATCTGCTTAATGAGGTGTAAACTGCACTCTCAAGTTCAAGCGTTTAAAGCCTTTTCTACCAAATAATTTCCTGACACTTTACACTTATGCACATTTCATGTACCCAGTTACCTCATTAAAGAGGCCATTCCAAATCAAACAGGAAGCTGTGCTCTCACAGGCTAGTTTGTTAGCCAATCTGAGAACAGCAAATTCGCATTATGAATATTAATGAGTTGCAGCCCGAAGCCAGACAAAGTCAGCCGACTCTTCATGTAGACAGATTGAAAGGTCTGTAAATCAGTGTTTCCTCACGTTTTTTAGATATAAAATGTCTCATATTACAGGTTAATACTTCAGAAATAACCACAAAGTCATAAAATGTGTGTGAAATGGCCTCTTTAACACCCTCAGTATTGATTAAATGTTTTCAGTTGAGCTGGAAAAATCTCCAGTATTCAGTTTTCCATTCAGATTGTCTTTTAAAACTCACTTTCAATATTGTCATAAGCTCTGAAGGTCATCTCTACATGATCCCATTCCAGGAAGCTGCATGTTCCAGCAAAGGGCTGGGCAAACACGATGTACTGCTCGTTTAAAAAGGTGAAGTTCTCCACTGAAATCGACTCAAATTTAAGCAGCTGATAGGAAGCAAACTCTGAAAAGCATGACAAAACAGTCCTTTATCTCAAAATACTGGATACAGGCTTTAAATATTGCAAAAGAGCAGGATGAGCATTGATAATCTCTATTTTTTTCTTTGCTTGACTAGTTTTGATTTCAGCCCTTAAGAAGACAGAAAGTTACCTGTCGTGATGCAGTCAAAAGAGTGCGGCATAAGGTCATTGATCTTCTTCCCTTGGTGAATGGGCGGGCCACTACAGTAGATTTCATCCAGGGTGGCATTTGTGTGATGCATCCACTCCACTAACCACTTCAGTTTGCAGTCACAAATGAGACTATTCCCTCTCAGATCTCTGCATGCATAAATGGATCAAAATGAACAGATAAACAAATATTTAACATACATTTTGTTTCTTTACAAAACAATGAGACTCAGTGCAGATTAGTCACTGTTCAAGGTCTCTTTAATGCCTTAAACTCTACCTTTCTTCTGTTTAGCAGCACTCTGGTTCTGAGCCAACACGTGTCCTATCTCCTAACTGCTCTCTCCTCATCACACACACTCAATCTAAACAGTCATTGACCTTGAAGAAAAGTCCTAAATTCAAAGAAACTTACTCCTTCCTCATTTAGATTGTCATAAGATCTTTTACAGGAAACTTTTAGAAAATGTTTATTATCAGCCCCCCCCCCCCCTTTTTTTTTTCTCCACCATGTTCCTCCCAAAATAAAAGAATGGAACACAGAGTAACTCACACTTTGGTCAAAGCATCCAGACCCTTGAAAACATCTTTGGGCAGAGTCTCCAGATTGTTGTAAGCCAGACTCCTAATCAGAAAAAGAAAAGAAAATACAAAATAGTGATTTGAATTGAAAGCAGACCTACCTGTGCAAGCAACAGACAGAGTTATTATGTTCTTTTCATTTGTACACTGGTAAGACTGGCTTCTGGCAAAAATACAAAAAATCTTGTTCCTTGTATCACAGTCATCAAAACATGATTGAACTAAGAGGTTGTGAATCCAAATGAGGGACCTGTACGTATATCAAATGTTTAGGTTACAGTCAAAATATTTGTTTTTGAAATTGTTTTTACATGGTATTTTGCCAAGAAAAAATAATCAAAATAAATTTTGAAATAAGCTGGATCAATATATGGTCAACACTGACACAGATGAGATAACTATTGACAATGTAAAAACATAAAAATAAATGATTGTTCACTTTAGGCATTCATTTTCAACATCTCAAAATCTGTTACAACACATCACATCACGTTAACAAAACGATTTTCTTTTTCCCTCCTTAGTAAAGGAAAGAAATCCTAATTTTTCACCAAGGGTATAGAAAAGACTTGAGATTTACTCTCACAAGCTGAGCATCATATGCTACAATGTTCTGTTTGTTATTTATATTTCATTGTAATTTTGTTTTGTTATGTTAGTTTGTTATAGGGCTGGGCGATATATCGAGCTTTTTAAAAATATTGAGAATTTTTTATTAACGATATAGAAAAATGAAATATCGTTTTTATTAAGATGGCTTGTTTTGAGTTGAAATTACAGCGGCAGAGTCGCTGCTTTCATTGTTTTCTCTTTCCCTGTCTGTCTCGCACACACTTCTTCGACTCCGCCTCCGCGGTGCAGCTGAGCAACCTTCCTGCTTGTGCTTAACAGCTGAGACTTCCTCAAGCACACTGCTCGAGACAGCCTCACATCATGGTCACAGACAAACGGTGGAAAATTTCAACACAGAACTGCGCGGTAAAATGAAAATAATGGTTCGCTGATTTGGAGGTGGTTTGGATTGAACAGCAGAAATATGTATTCTGCAGAGTGCACTGGAAACACGTCCCAATCAAAAGTCCGAGCACTTGTAACGTCTTCCAGCACTAACAACAGCGGCATAAAGCTGCAGTGTGTTAAACTCAATAGTAAAATCTCCTCAGCCTTCCATTCTGAAATAGGCAGAACTTTCTGACCCTTTTTGTCCCATATGAGCAGAAAAGCATGAAAGCTGGCACGCACCAAAGACATGGGGACAACTGTCCAGCTTCAAACAGCTAGTTAAATATACGCGCTACCAATCCGAAATTATTTCGCAAGTAAAGTTTGACACAAAACATGTGCAGATGTAAGAGAAAGTGTCTCTGCTCTGTTGCTGAAATCACTTTGCTCTGACCACCGACACGTGGATCAACAGGACAGTTCTTTCATCTGCTCATTTCTCATATTTGCACAAAAACGTTTGAACACAGCTACAAACAAGAGGACGAATCTTTAGTAGTGACAAAACTTTCTAAAATAGCCTGAAGATCATACTGACCTGTTTTTATTTTTGCTCATTTGATCTTATTTTGTATTTGGCTCTACAGAGAAGTATTTTTCATTCATTTTGTTTTTGTCAGGATCTCTGCGGCTGGTGTGTGGTGTTTGTTTTCCTTCTGCACTAACTCTCATTGCAGGGCGTGGCAGCAGCTGATTAGTGGCTGCAGGTGTGGCTCGTTAACCAGCTCAGGAGAGCTAGGGTAGGGGCTGAGGAAGAACCACAGACAGACGCCAGTTTGTTCCACTACTTTTCGTGGTAACAGTGTGGCCTGAGATTTTGTGCTGACAGTAACTAACGTTATTCGTTTCTAACCTGCCTTCTCCTCCCTTCTCTCAGTCCCGTGTCCTGGAGCGCTCCTCCGGGATTGAGTGCCTCTGCGTGGTCGTCAACCACGCCGTCAGGAGGACTCTTCTGCCACGGGTTCCTGTAGTCGTGAGCTCCACGACTCTCTCTCTCCTACCTGGCTCCCGGTCTGTCTCTGGTCCCCTCTGGAACCACACCTGTCCGGAACAGCGTGCTGCTGTCACCCCTGCCTCAACCGCTCCCGTGGAAACAGCAACACGCTCTGGATCTCCTCTCACACCCTCGACTCCTGGATCACCACCACCGCTGCAGTGTCTCTGGATCCCTCCTCACGCAGCTCCAACACCTGCTTCTCCGTGAGTTCTATGAGCACGTTCCCAGCACACCGCAGCTGTCATATCAAACTCTGAGGAACCTGTTACTAAACTCTCTCTCCTCCGCTGCCAGGACCGAGCCTGTGCCCTGCCTCAGTTCCAGTCCCGTCTCATCAGCTTGCACATTCATTAACTGTGTACTGTTATCTGCACTCTGTATATATTAAACTCACTGCAACTGATTCTCGTTTCCGTGTGTGTTTGGAGTTTGGGTCGCTCTGGTCGTTCAAAACAAACCCTTCAAACATGACAGTTTCAGAAGGTTTCATTTAATATACAGCTATTTCAATTTTAGTGAACCATTTTTAATGCACATGAGCTGTTGCTAGTTTGTAAAATAGCATTTAGCACTCAAGATTGTAAATTAGAATCGTCTCTTTGGTTACTTGAAGAAAAAAAAATTATATCGATATACATCGTATATTGAGATTCAGATGAAAAATATCGATATATGAATTTTGGTGCATATCGTAGTTGTAGTTTGTTACAACTGTAATGAATCAGAAAACATGGGGTGAAAATTAGATGAAAAAAGAGCAGACAGAAGAAAGTGGAAGGAAAGAAGGTGAGAGAGAGAGAGAAAACACTAGGAATCTGCAAAAAAACAAGAACAGAGAGACCACAGCATTGACCAACATATGCATATAAAACATCCATAATGTAATTTAAATAAAACACACATGAGTAACGACATACACTGCTTAACCCAGGGGTGGGCAACTCCAGGCCTCGAGGGCCACTATCCTGCACATTTTAGATGTTCCCCTGTTTCACCACACCTGATTCAAATCTGCAACCTCTCAGCAAGTCCTATAGAAGCCTGTTAACGACCTGTTCATCTGCAGCAGGTGTGGTGAAACAGGGGAACATCTAAAATGTACAGGATAGTGGCCCTCAAGGCCTGGAGTTGCCCACCCCTGGCTTAACCAGTATGCAATTTGTCTGGGGGAATGGAGGGGATTTACCCCCCCTCTGCTTTTAATGCCACCCCCCTTTGTTCTTTGGTTTTTTATCCCTGGAGGGGATAAGTTATTTTTCCTTTCTTGTCCGACCATACTTGCCATCCCTCCAGATTTAACCAGGAGAATCCAGAAATTTAATGCTCTCTTGAGACCATCATTCTCCCAAATTTCTCCCGATTTCCACCAGGACAACAATATTGCAAACCATTCGTCACCGGGTGCTGTTTCCGGCCGGACAATAATAACGGTTACACTTTGAAGTCACCACCAACTGTTGCACAGGTACTGCTATTTTATTAGTTAACTTACGTTATTACTGTGGGCTGTTATTTTGTCAAATAAATAAGCGCACTGTGTTTAATGTAAGTATGTATGTGCGACAAGTGGACAAACATGGTAAAACAGACATACACAGACACAAGCACATAGACACCCTCACACAGAATCCTCCACACACACCAACACAAACAGAAACAGGAATAGATTCCAGACAGACACTTGCCATCCCCACACACACTCTACACTCCCAGGTACTAGTACCGCTCAACCCAGACCTGGGAGTTGTTTCCTTTCACTGAGAGGCTGAATCATGCAGACCACCTTAATTCCTGCAGCCACAGAGCAGTGCAACATATCTAGACCATGACCAAATAGCCAGGTCCTACTATTGAACTTCAGCCCATGACGGCAAGCAAAGAATGGGGTTGTAGGAAGACTCCACACCACCCTCCTCCCACTCAAATGTACCGATGATGTGTGACGTTCTAAAGTGCATTTGAAATAGGGGCGGGGTATCAGCCCACCCCCAGAGCCCTATATGTACAGTGGGGCAAAAAAGTATTTAGTCAGCCACCAATTGTCCATAATTTGCAAATAAATTCTTTAAAAATCAGACAATGTGATTTTCTGGATTTTTTTCCTCATTTTGTCTCTCATAGTTGAGGTATACCTATGATGAAAATTACAGGCCTCTCTGATCTTTTTAAGTGGGAGAACTTACACAATTGGTGGCTGACTAAATACTTTTTTGCCCCACTGTATGTGTCCTGAGAATGTATATAGTGAGTGTGTCTAAGCTGTAGAATTGGAACTCAGACAGCCACAAGGACAGACAGAAAAAGGATCTTCCCTGCACCCCTGTGATGCACCTGCATACCAAGGCTCTGTGTTTGTCAGGAGGAATCGTGTGATGGAGCGAAAGGAGGGAAGCATATGGGGATGGGAAGGAAAGAACTGGGGTGGGGGAATTATCCCCCAGGGAGCCAACTCCCCTACTGACCCCCCTATGCAACCCCGTTCCTCACAATCCACCAAAGGCAGTGGAACCAGCTGGTGGCTACATCTAAACCAATGGAGCCCAAAGCTCCATTGTCTTTCCCTACCCACCCCAACTTTCAGTCAGAGCTCATACTAAAGGGAAACAATAGATGGGTTGAGTCCATCCTCCCATCTTGTAGAATCCCCCCCACCAACAGAGTAATCTTCCTGAAAAGAGAGATCACCTGCAAAAGACATTAAAAACTCTCCCAACAAACTAAGACAACCCCAGTCCAACCTAGATAGTCTAGGGCCAGGCACAAGGACATGCAATGACCAACTACCCATATAGCATACCAGCCAGGACCCAGCCCACACAGAACCCCAGCCCAGATGCAGACCATTCCCAGAATCTCAGCCCTCTGGACTCACACCCCCATACCTAGCAGCAGTGTTGTGAATAACGCATTTCAAACTAATGTGTTAAGAGTACTCTAATTACTTCTTTCATGAAATGTGTAACTTAATGTGTTAGTTTCATACAATAAGCAATCAGTAAGTAATCCATTATTTTAAGAATTTCTCTCAATAAAGAAAGTAAAATCCAGACTGCAGCCTGCTTTTTGTCAAAGAGTAGGCCTACTGTGCTACCTGCGGATGTATCAGCAGAGCTGTGATACATCTGCATCCTGTTCCTGACCCTGTGTGTGCAAATTTGCTGGACTCAGATTGGCTAACAAACTAGCCTATCAGAGCAAGGTATACTGTTTCCTGCCCCGCTGCGCATGGCAACGTCAGACGTCGTGTCTTCCTGTTTGCTATGTCTTATGCTACAGTTTTTTAGTGAGCCGCATGCTAGGCATGGTTTCAACTGCGGGTTCTGACGAATACTAACGAACAAAGGAGTTGTGACGAAATAGATACAGGCCGTTCGAACTCGGGTGTTATCGCCACCTGCGTAGTTTTAGAGATTAAAACTGAAAGAGAAGTTGTTGACCTGTTTTCAGACCCACTTTGAAGGTAACCTGTTGACCTAAAATATTCAACAGAAACCTCAGAAAAAAACATTTTTAATGGAAGGGCCTCTTTAAAAAAAGTTTTAGATAAACCCGATTGCAACAATTAGTTAACTTATTTTAAACTGGAAATTTGCCTTTGAAGTAGCTGCTGCCGGCTCCTCAACCACCATTTTTTTAAAATACCGCAATGTATTCTGCAAAATTTGTGACAGAGGGAAGGCATCAAGGCACGTCCCATGTATCCTTGGTATGTTAGCTAACCAGCAAACAGAGTACAGATGCCTCCGTAGCACATGAGCATTGGAACCTGCTTTGGTGGGTCCCAATGACATATCTCCTAGACAACCGGGGCGGGACCAAGGCATCAAAGGAAGGTTCCTCAGCATTGAGAAACACCCACAGATCCAGTAATGGCCGTATTCTGTTGAAATATGCTACCTGTCAAGATGTGCTACCGACTCCGACTGCGCATGTTTGCAAGAGATGTATCTTTTTTTGTTTTTGTTTCCATAAATACATTTTAACTATCAAAGAAATGGTCCCAGGACAGGAAGACTAAATATAACATTTACTTTCTTTGCATTGTCAGAGCGACAGGCAAATGTTTGGACACACCCAGAGGGCTGTTCAAGATATAGAAAATATCAGGGAACAATAATAAAAATATGCTTAAATAATGAGGTCACACTCAAATAAACAAAAATACTCCATAGACTTAGAATGACATCGTATTATGAAACAAAGCACAAAGCGCATCACAAATGACAGGCACCAACTCTGTAGTGGTGCCTCTCATTACAAATGCAGCAGCTTTTGATTTGTGTCCAGTTTCACGTATGGAAATTGAGAGGATCATTGGTGGTTTAAGCAATTCTAAGGCCAAAGATGAATTTGGGATGAACACAATGTTCATTAAAACATACAAACAATCACTTACTGTATATTATAAATGATTCAATAAATAAGAGTACATTCCCAGATTACTGCGATCTCAGCGATTACACCGATTTTTTAATCGGGAGATCCCGATCCCGATCCTGATTCAGTTCTAGAATGCGCCGCGAGGTGGCAGCAAATTGTAGTAGCTCTGTCTTTGCTATCGTGATTTTTTAAAATTACAGCCGTCTTTTGACAGACTTCAGCTGTCAAATTAGTTTTGTTTTAAAGGGGATTTTGCATCGGTTCGGAGGCTGTGCTGCACGGGAGAGTTTTTTGGATGTTTTTGGCTCTTTTTGGCTGTTTCCAGATTTGGTTATGATGAGTCTCCATGGCAACGGAAGACTTGTTTATCAGCGTGACCAACTGATAAAACTCTCCCAAATCAAAATTAACAGTGAAATAACACAGCAAATCCCGCTGGAGTTGAAGAGAAAGAGAAGAGGACGCAGGGCAGGAGTGAAGCAGAGAGAAAAGCGGTGGAGATTTAAACCGTTTCTTCCAACTGTTTTGATGGGTAACGTCAGATCGCTAGCTAACAAAACGGACGAGCTCGAGGTGCTAACCAGGTCCCAGAGAGAGTACAGAGAATGCAGTTTTATGTGTTTCACCGAGACGTGGCTGCATGAACACATCCCGGACAGTAACGTGTCTGTACACGGCTTTATGACGGTCCGCGCAGACCGCAGTAAGCAACTCAGCGGGAAGCTGAGGGGAGGTGGTATCTTAGTGCTGGTTAACCAGCGTTGGTGTCATCCTGGACATGTCACCGTAAAGGAGAAGATCTGTACAAGGGACATCGAACTGTTAGCTGTGAGTTTCCGTCCATATTATTTACCCAGAGAGTTTACCTGTGTTATTCTGGTAGCGGTTTATATAATACCTGGTACCGCTCCAGAAACTGCCTGTGATGTCATCAGCTCCGTTGTTGCGAGGCTACAAACACAGCATCCAAACTCAGTTATGGCGATCTCTGGAGACTTCAACAACGTCTCCCTCTCTACAGCTTTACCAACATTCCAACAGTTTGTCAGCTGCTCCACCAGAGAAAATAAGACGTTGGACTTATTTTATGTAAATATTAAAAATGCATACAGCTCCTCTGCCCTGCCACCTTTAGGAAGATCTGACCATAATCTGGTTCTTCTCACCTCCACCTACAAGCCCATCGTTCAGCAGCAACCAGTGATCACAAAAACCATCAAAACCTGGTCTAATGATGCTGAAGGTGCTCTGAAAAGTTGCTTTGAGGCTACGGACTGGAATGTCCTCTGTGAACCTCATGGAGACAACATCAACACCATGACTGAGTGTGTGACAGATTATATAAACTTCTGTGTGGACAGCATCGTACCAACAAGAACTGTGAGGTGCTTCCCCAATAACAAACCCTGGATCACCAGAGACCTGAAAAAGCTGCTGAACATCAAAAAGAAAGCCTTCAGGGATGGTGACAGGGAGTTATTAAAGACAACACAAAAACAACTTAAAGCACAAACAAGGAAGTGCAAGGAGGACTACAGGAGGAAGCTAGAGAGTCAGCTCCAGCAGAACAATGTGAGGGATGTGTGGTCTGGAATGAAGAAGATCACCGGCTTCAAGGTAAAGGGGGACCAGACTGATGGAGGTCTGGACAGAGCTAATGAACTGAACATGTTCTTCAACAGGTTCAGTTCCCCCCCTGCCTCCATCCCCACAGACCACACACCCTCCATGAGCCCTCAGCTTTCCTGTCACACCTCCACTTCGTCACCCTCCAGCTCAGTCATGGACCAGAACACTGCATCATCTTCCTCCACCTCAGAGCACCCAAAGACCTCCTCTGCCTCCACCTCCACTCTATCTGTGACCTGCAACCAGGTCAAAAAACAACTGGAGAAACTGAACCAGAACAAGGCTGCAGGTCCAGATGGTGTCAGTCCCAGAGTTCTCAAGACCTGCTCAATGCAACTATGTCCAGTTCTCCAGCACCTCTTCAACACCAGTCTGAGACAGAAAACAGTTCCTGTGCTGTGGAAAACATCCTGCCTTGTTCCAGTACCTAAAAAAACCACAACCAGCTGAACCAAACGACTACAGACCAGTTGCCCTGACATCTCATGTCATGAAAGTCCTGGAGAGACTCTTACTGGCTCACCTCAACAAGCAGGTCAGCACCTTTCAGGACCCATTACAGTTTGCATACCGTAATGGGCTTGGGGTTGAAGATGCCATCATCTACCTGCTTCACAGAGCACACGCTCATCTGGACCAATCAGGCAGCACTTTGAGGGTCATGTTCTTTGACTTCTCAAGTGCTTTTAACACAATTCAGCCTGCTTTGTTATGTGAGAAGCTCCATAAATTCCAGGTGGATTCCTCCACAACCTCCTGGATTTATGACTACCTCACAAACAGACCACAGTTTGTGAGACTGGGGGGTTGTGTGTCTGGGATGGAGGTCAGCAGCACTGGAGCGCCACAAGGAACTGTACTCTCACCATTTCTCTTCACGATGTACACCTCTGACTTCCAGTACAACTCTGAGTCCTGTCATCTGCAGAAATACTCTGATGACTCTGCAGTTGTTGGGTGCATCCGTGAGGGACAAGAAGCTGAGTATAGAGAACTGGTCAGTCAGTTTGTGAAATGGTGCGGTAACAATCATCTCGTTTTAAATAGCAGCAAAACTAAGGAGATGATTGTTGACTTCAGGAGGAGAAAGAATCAACACAGCAGTATTTCCATCCTAGGAGAGGAGGTAGAGGTGGTGGAGGAATACAAGTACCTTGGAGTTCAGCTGGACAACAGACTAGAGTGGAAATGCAACACAGAATACATCTACAAGAAAGGTCAGAGCAGACTCTACTTCTTAAGGAAGCTGAGATCTTTTAATGTCTGCACCAAGATGTTGCAAATCTTCTATAGGTCTGTTGTGGAAAGTGCAATCAGCTTTGCAGCCATCTGCTGGGGCAGCAGCATCAGAACCAGAGACTTGAAGAGAATCAACAAACTGATCAGGAAAGCTGGATCTGTGCTGGGAGTATCTCTGGAGCTGATGGAGGACTCTTCTCACCCTCTGCACGACACAGTGATCAAACAACAGAGTGTGTTCAGTGAGAGGCTTCTTCAGGTCCGATGCAAGACCGAAAAATACAAAAGATCATTCCTGCCTGCAGCCATTAGCCTCCACAACAAGAACAGACCTTGATTTTTATTATTGTATTGTTGTCTTCATTGTTGTTTTTATTGTTGGACAAAAAAAAAAAAACTACTACAACGTTGAATTTCCCTTCTGGGATAAATAAAATATTTTTCATTTCATTTTCATTTCATTTCATTTCATTTCATTTCATTTCATTTCATTTCATTTTCATTTCATTTCATTTCATTTCATTTCATTTCATTTCATTTCATTTCATTTCATTTCATCCCAGTGAACCCAGTAATTATAGACCTATAAGTATCCTACCAGTTGTCTCAAAACTAATAGAAAAATGGGTAACAGAACAACTTGTGAATCATCTAAATCAAAGTGCGTTTAATCTTAACCAAATGCAGTTTGGCTTTAGAAAGCATTATTCCACAGAAACGGCTGTGCGCTTTCTTTTGCAGAATATCAAACAGAGCATGGATAAGGGTGGTGTGGTTGGAGCAGTGTTTCTGGACCTTAAGAAAGCATTTGACATGGTCAACCACTGGATCCTCCTAAATAAGCTCTCTCAAGTTAATCTCTCTTCTCGCGTTGTACAGTGGATGGAATCATACTTGATAAACAGAAAACAATATGTTAAAGTACAAAATTCCACCTCGACAATCTGTAATAATGATTTGGGACTACCTCAAGGTTCTGCCCTATCGCCATTATTGTTTAGTCTATATATAAATGATCTCCCTGATAGTTGTCCATCTAATGTACAGTGCCAGATGTATGTTGATGACGTAGTCATCTATGTCCATGCAAAAAACAAACAAATAGCAGCTCAAGAATTGTCATCAACCATGTGTAAGATTTCAGAGGGGCTGCAAAACTCCAAACTTGTGCTTAATGTATCAAAAACACAGTCAGTATATTTTTTTCAAAAAGCACCCCTGTAGATGATCTCAATCCTCCTGTGTGAATACAGGGAACTAAAATTGAAACAGTTAATGAATTCAAATATCTAGGAGTAACTATTGACTACAAACTCTGTTTCAAACAACAAGTAAAGAAAATGGTAAACAAAACAAAATTTAATTTACCAAATTTTAGATTTATCAGAGATAGTCTAACATTTGAATCAGCAAAGTTGTATTTTAATGCAATGATTGTCTCACATATGACATATTGCATGACAAGTTGAGTTTTGGCTTGTCAGACCACTCTGAAACCAATTGAGACACTATACACACAAGCTCTTAAGATTCTGGACAGAAAACCAAGGACTCATCATTATTGCAAAATTTTGAAAAACATGAAATACTGAGCTGGGACAATATGATAAAATATGCGGACGTCATCCTCGTGTGTAAAATTTTACATGGACTAGCCCCTACACCATTATAAGACTTTGTAAAAAAAAATTACCAAGTACCAGAGGGGATTGCATTATCCCCTCCCGGAAAAGTGCATTTGGACAAGCTGTTTTCTCATACCGTGCTACTCAAACTTGGAATACCATACCAATGACTATAAGAGAGATGCCCACTCTCAGCTCATTTTCTAAACATCTTCGGTCATGGCTATTGGACAATCAAAACTGCCCACACAACCTGGAATGAACTGACCCCGCAGCAGTCAGACTATGAATGTTTTATTGTTTTTTGTTGTAGATATTATGTATTAGTGTGGGAGGGTATGTTATGGAAGGGGTAGTTACTTTTTTAATGGTTAGAGTTATTCTATATTTTTATGGGTAAGGTGGGGTATGGGGGTGGGATGGGGGGTTGGATGTGGGTGGAAGCTTGGGTGTGGGTATGGAGGGTTGGGTGTGGGCATGGAGGGTTGGGTGTGGGCGGAAGCTTGGGTGTGGGTATAGAGGGTTGAGTGTGGGTGTGGGTGGAAGTTTGAGTGTGGGTATGGGGAGGTTGGGTGTGGGTGGAAGCCTGGGTGTGGTCAAGGAGGGTGATTTTTGGGTGGATGCGTGGGCTGGAGAGTCGTAGGTAACCGGGTACGTGTGTGTGTGCATATGTGGAATGTGTAGTGAATGGTTTTTAA
Organism: Pachypanchax playfairii; assembly: GCA_006937955.1. Taxonomy (NCBI): domain Eukaryota; kingdom Metazoa; phylum Chordata; class Actinopteri; order Cyprinodontiformes; family Aplocheilidae; genus Pachypanchax; species Pachypanchax playfairii. The sequence goes on from SSNP01000103.1 coordinate 1,715,854, forward strand.
TGTAGTTGAATGATTGTTTGTTTGGCTGAGTGAGTGGAGTGTGGTGGGCGGCTGGGCCTTGCCCGGCAGGGGACAGAGGATGAAAATTAGCCTAGGCTATAATCCTGCATTTGTGTATATTTTGCATTAATTGTATTGTATACTTTATGAATGCATTGAACCTTTAAATAAATAAATACAAATACAAATACAAGATTGCTGAGAGCTATAGGGCATATTTCAGTCAATGTTCAATTTCAGTATTTCAGTAAATGTTACTCAGTAAAGAGCTACTGACAAAAAACATAGATGTGATCTGCCATCACATCCATCTGACTTGTTTTTAAAATAATAAAAAAAGGCAATGTACCTAATTGTTGCGCAAGTTCAGTTGCTGTAACCACCAGGTCTTTTATAAACAAAGTAAATTATTAAAGCAAAACATAAAACAATAGTCAGCACAGTTTTTCAACACAATCCCTCTAAAATAAGCAGTAAACTGAGCTGAAAGTTTGCTTGTCAGTTACGATCAGTCCTAATTTAGAAAAAAAAACTCTATAGAAAGACATGTCCTGTTTGAAAACTGTAGTAACTTATTATTAATTAGACAGTTATCAGAATTTCAGCATGTCTGTATTTTCTTACAGGGATGTATTTTAAACGCTCACTTATTCTGAAAGTACTGTATGTGTTTTTCTTATCCAAAATTTTGTAAACAGTAGAGTCATAGCTGAAAAGTAAGAGTATCTCACGTATATGACTTAAGTACAACCTCATGGTTCCCAATAATAATAGCTAGGTGCTATTTATCAAATATGCTCAATTAGCTGATCATCTGCAAATGTTAGTGTTTTCCATAAAATATGACGATTTAAGGTGTCTTGGTCAACTAAACTCAGTTCTGTTTAAGTGTTTTTTAATTGTCTGAAGCTCTTTATGAGTTTTTCTAAAATAATTAGGTGTTCAAACTTTAAATGCATTATTTTATGTAACAGACTCTTTGTCTTTTTCCACTTAGGCTACTAAATTAAAAGGACACATAGACTCACTTGTTTAGCATGTCTTCATGTTGGGTAAGAACTATCACATCTAGTGACAGAAAGAACATGGTAGAGAGTAAGGAACAGATTTACAGGTTACTCAGTTTGAAGTTACAGTACAACTATAAATAGGTCTGACCTGCAGGTCTCTAATATCTCAGCTGCTTCTGTGACAGTTCATGGAATTAATGCACAAAAAGCAACGTTTTAAAATTACTTCTTTGACAAATAAAAGTTGTATTTCTTGTCAACATTATTAAAAAGGTGAATAAATTGTGCAGTTCTGGTTTTCTGCAACCTGATACTGCTGACATTTTCAGACAGTCACCTTTGAGATTTGACCTCTGGCAGCAGCAGTTTTTCCTACCTTTGCACTTTAGATAATGACAAACTGATCCAGTGGTAGAAAGCTGATATGGGGGCTTTATAATAACTTGTATTGTAATATTCCAGATTTTTTCCAAATAAATTAGTTCTTTTGAGAAATGACGTGAAATGAAAACCTAAATAATTTAACCTTGAAGACCATTCTGGGAAGAAGGAAGAATCAAATTAATTGAAAATGAAGGAAGGACAGGGAACAACACTTCATTTAATAAGAGATCAGGAAAAAAGAAAGTATTCAAAAACTACAGAAACAAAATACTTACAGATGTATCAGTGCCTTCAGGCCCTGGAAAGCATATGGGGAAATCGATGCAATTCTGTTGTTTTCAATAAAACTGTGAAAGACACGTGGCTTTAAATTAATCATGATCACTAACATATTGCAAATAAGTGTGCAGAAATCATGTCAGAGGTTTCCAGAGTGATGTCTAATATGAAGCTGAACATGTTTTTCGGTGAGTATCCACTTAGACAAGTTTCAAAACAGTAGCTTAAACTTTTATCAAAAGTTTATTATAAAGTTATTTTATACTGCTATAAAGTTAAGTGTTAATGACAGAAAACTCCAAATTTTGGTCCCATGTTTTTAAATTAGATTCAAAGTGAAATTGTTATTTAGCCAGAAGCTTGTTTGTGGAAACTAAAAGTGTCAAGCCAAAGAGAAATTTATTTCCAATCATAATTTAGGTGTATTATCATCACTGACCATGTTTATAAACATGAGCAGAGTTTAGAAAATCAATACAACTCACAGGTATTCGAGGTGTGGTAAACCCAGAAAAGCATCCTCATCAATTAGGTCCAATGAATTTGCTGTGAACAATCTGCAAAGAAAAACAACAAGGAGATTAGAGTACAGAAAGCAGAACCCTTTTAAATGTGAGTTACTCATTGAAAATGCCAACAACAACAAAAAAATAGCAAAAATATTCAAAAACAGACAGCACCTCAATGTTAAAAATGTCCCATCATGAATAGGAAGTAAAAAAACAAGAAAATAGTATTTTAGAGTATGCGATTTTTTAGGTGTTAATAGATGTTGAAAGCTGTCTGTTTAAAGTAACTGTCATAAAAAGGATATTTTGTTGAAACAACATTATGTTTGGTGCTTCTGTGCCCAGTTAAAGGTGTAAAAAGAGTTTAAGAAAAATCTACGAATAAATTAATGTAATTAATGTTGCTCGGTCATTCCTGTTTTCTACATTATTTTAAGGAAAAAGAGGATTGATTGTCTTGCTCTTCATCTCTCCTTTCAGTCCCTGTTATTCTGTGCTCCATTGCATAATCACAGCACCAAAGGATCCCCCCCTTTAAATCTGCTCTACAGCATGTATGCAAATCCTCCAGGGAGACATGGCCTCTTTCTTTAAAACCTAAAACAAACAGAACAGAAAAAGATAGATAGATAGATAGATAGATAGATAGATAGATAGATAGATAGATAGATAGATAGATAGATAGATAGATAGATAGATAGATAGATAGATAGATAGATAGATAGATAGATAGATAGATAGATAGATAGATAGATGAGAGAGAGAGAGACAGACTACTCACTCACAGGAGTTGCAGATTTGGTGTGTGAACAAAGCTTCCTCCTGTTATTTCATTAAATCCGGACTTGACAAAAGATCTGGAGAAGTGATAAAATATAATAAATAAATAAATAAATAAACAAATAAATAAATAAATAAATAAATAAATAAATAAATGTTGTGAATTGTAGATCGTTTTGGACTAAAGGTGTGTGGCGGGGGTGTTGTTGTTACATTCAGCACGACTTACAGTGACAGGACGTCGGATGGGAAGGTATGAGGCACGGATCGGACGTTTTCACACAGGGCATTGTCCTTAGTGCAGGTGCATCCAGTGGGGCATCTGGACTGTCTAAGCCTCCGTCCGTCAGAGAAGAGCGGGCTGACAGCAGCAAACCAAACCAGGAGAGTCCATCCTCTCCATCGTCTGTCCGGGTGTCTCATTACCTCTGTTTGTCCCAGAACAGCGTTGTCACCCCTGCACGGAGAAGAGGAAGAAAACAAACGTCTACCAGCGAAAATGTGCGAACAATCCTCACTCAATCTGTTCCAGTATTTCTGGCGCTTTCCTTTTAAAAGATGAACAACTGGCGTTTTTTCGCAGATTTATGTACCACTCGCGTCTCAACAGAAGGCAGTCAGTCCAGCCGATTTATTCGGAAAAGCGCAGGATTAAAAGATGTGGGATATTAGACTTGGAAAAAATCCTCACACGGAAAAACACACGTAGAAAATAAAATCCTCCTCTTCTTTTTAGTTTACCGACTTCAAAGTCTTTTTTTATTACTGAATGTTGCAAAAACGAATGATAAAGGAAGAAAGAAAGATGGATATGGAGGAGGGGGATAGCTAAGCCCTGAGGTATGTTTTTTCTGTGTGCCTGCTTTTATTTATGCGCGCCTCAGAGCCGAGCATGCTTAATTAATGGGAAGTGTCTATTCATGAGGCTTCTGTGCAAATGCACCTGCCTCACTCATTCAAAAACGCCTCTTTTCCTCCCCCCTTCTGCATAATGACATTAAAGACAGAAAGACGGCGGGTTTTGTAGAAAGAGCACCCCGTCTCCCCTTCTTTTTTTATTCAGGAGATAAATTATAGCCTAATGATAAACATTCGTTTATCCATGTTTTCACCTTCTTTTTGTCAGGTTCAGTGGACGTGAAAACTGTGGACTTTTGTTCCCAGAATGCAGTGACCTTTCACCTCAGTACTAGATCATAATCCTGACTTATCTTCAGAAATTCAAATGGCATAATGCTCCTTTTTATTTTCAATCTACGGTTCAGAAGCCTTCAAACATGCTTTGTTCCTCATGACTGAAGCCAATTAAACAGCGAGCAATTTGTTTCAAAATAACAGCATTTTGTTATATCATGTGTTTTTCATATATTTCCCACAGGCCTTTAAAGGTCCTGTCATGCAAAATCAACTTTTGGAGCTTTTGACCCTGTTGTGTTGCTATTTCCTTATTAACACCCCCCCCAAGTGGTTTCTGGCTTAAAGCTATATTAGACCTTGTTGTCAAATTCAAATCCTGCAGTTGAGGTAGAAAAAAAAAAGTCTGCTCTTAGCCACTCATGTGCAGCTTGCTGCTCAGTTCGAAGGATACTGTGGTTTATTACTTTTTGCCGCTGCCCATTGTGGAATTACAACCGCTCATGTAGAAAACTTGGCAAACATGCAGGCTCACATTTGATTCGTTATAGAACCAGGAAGTCTGGACATGTAAATAATGATTCAGACCCGGGCGCGAATTGTACCCGTTTAGAGGCAAGGTCCTGTCTTTCTTGCCTCTGACTGGCTAGAAAGCCTCTACATCAACAGCAACACGTCATCGCAAAATTAGAGAGCAAACTTTCAACTCGTTTATCCATAGTTTATTTATTCCCACCATCAACATAAGTAAACCAAGTCCATCTAATAAGTGTTGTTAATTCCCATGCGAGGGCCGCTCATCGCCGCTTGCGGCTTTAATTTTAAATTTAACTTCTTTTATTTTGTTAGTGATTGCAAATTTATGTGGAAGGAGACATGCTGTTTGCCATTTAAAGAGGCCCTTCCATTAAAAACAGTTTTTCTGAGGTTTCTGTTGAATATTTTAGCTCCACAGGTGTTCTTACCTTCATAGTGGGTGTGAAAACAGGTCAATAACTTCTCTTTCAGTTTTTATCTCTCAAACTACGCAGGTGGTGATAAAACACGAGTTCTCCCGAGTCCAAACGTCCTGTTTCTGTTTCGTCACAACTCCTTTGTTCGTTAGTATTCATCAGCTCCCGCAGTTGAAACCACGCCTAGCTTGCTGCTCACTAAAAAGCTGTAGCATAAGATGTAGCAAACAGGAAGAGAGAATGTCTGACGTTGCCATGCGAAGCGGGGCAGGAAACAGTATTCTTTGCTCTCATAGGCTAGTTTGTTAGCCAAATAGAGTCCAGCAAATCCGAACAATGAATATGAACGAGCTGCTGACGAAGCCTGACGGAAGAAGCCGGAACCACCCGAATTTTAACGCAGACAGATTGAAATGTCTGTTAATAAGTGTTTCGTGACGTTTTTCAGATATAAAATGTTTCATATTACTGCTTAAAACTTAAGAAACAACCACAAAGTCCTGAAATGTGTATGAAATGGCCTCTTTAATATCTGAGAAGGAGGAGGACCATACAAATTGTTTCGTGTTACAATGTTGACTCATGATGTTTAAACCATTAACAAAGAGGGTAAATTCAACCTTCTCCACTTCTTGCCCTTCAAAATGGCTTCTCATTATTTGAAGAATGCCACTGGGAATAGCACCAATAATTGTTTGAAATTTTTTATAAGTAACAGGAAAGAGGAAAACAACTGACTGTATCATAGTGATGCAACGATGTTACACCAGAAAGAGCCCGGTGTGTCTGCGCTGCGCCTGCAGATTAAAGATGCATACGCCGAGCTGTGAGTTCGGAGCAAGACGCTGAGCACCACTGTCTTGTAGTATTTTACTTTCTGAAAATGTCTTGGCTAAAATGTGCACTGGGCTGCGAGAGTTACAGGTATTATTCCCCATTTTATTCAAGCAGCTTGAAGGGTAGCACTCATGGGGCGGCTGATGGGGAGATGGAAATTTAGGTAAACCAAGCGTTTTACTTCCTGGTCGAAGAATATAAGTTATATTTTAGGACAAATGAAGACTATATAACACCAAAGGTAATATTTTATCATATGTGTGTCTATCCCATATGTAGAAAGCTGTAAAATAGCATGATACTGGACCTTTAAATGGAATGGCTGAAAATTGTTTACAAATTACCTGCAAATCATATTGCAGTTTTATTTAAATGCAAAATATGCTGGCTTTATGGTCTCCATAATCAGCAATGTTGTATGAAACTGAAAATGAAATGTCTTTAAAAAATGATCAACTACTCTATTAAAACCTGCATACAATGTGCTTTTTGAGGGACATAAACACAGAGTGCACTGTATTCTATCTCACATGACAGTAACACACATTATCAGAGCAATTTGTGTCTCTTATCTTCAAAGAAACAAACCACAAGAGAAAGGGAAGAATGGCAACAATTGTCTCACTTTAACCTTATAAAATTAGAAGACAAAAGCATTAAGAATGCAGTTTAATAACTGTTGTAGGTTTGTGCTCCGATCCAAAATGTCCTTAAAAAGTCTGAGAAATAGTGTAATCTTCAAAATAAGGGCATATACCTTTATTGAAAATTGAACTTCAGTTACTACAATAATAAGCTGCGGGTTTTATTTGCCTATGTGTGAATTACTTTGTAGACTTCCAAGAAATGTACACTAATCCCTTGTAATGTATTTAAGTTTCATTTTTACTGCCTGTTCAGATGTCATTTGTGCAGATATAAATGTTTGCCTTTATATAGACATGTAAATAGAGAGTTTTAAAAATAAAGATTTGTATATGGCGGTTGATCTTTACGTCATCATGCCGCGACTTGCGTCCGTGCGTCATCATCTAAAGACGCATAATTTAGTAAACAGTTTTCATTTGGAAGCATCCGTTGAAACGTAGCGCGAAAGAAACTCATGGAGGATCTTGTAAAGGTGAGCCAAACAACATTTTCAAGTAGAAAACGATTTAATGAAAACAAGTTTGAGGAACTTTTAGCGGTCGTTGTTTAGCCTGGGAGCTTCACTTTCTCCAGCATGGTCTTTGTAGGAGGACGCTGCTCTGTACAATAAAGCAATACGTGAAATTAACATCAGAAATCAAATTGTAAAATTAATATTGTTATTATTATTTTAATACAGCAGACGTAGCGACATCCTGACACAATTATACCTGCGACTTTATAACAAAAGTAACTTCAATGTACTTATATTAATTCAATTAGTAAAAATAAACTATTTGCTATCTAAGAACCCAGCCGATTGAGTTAAATCATCAATTCAACTCAATCCTCCATCCTGAGCAGTACAGGGCGAGGGGAAAGGAACGACTCCCTTTTAACAGAAAGAAACCTCTAACAGAACCCGGCTCAGGATGAGCGGCTTTCTGCCATAGCCGACTGGGGCCTGAGTTGACTGGAAAGAGACAGACAAACAGAAGCGTCTTCAGCTGTTGCTCAGATTCACCTGGTGATAACCATAAATGTCTAAGGTGGTAACATTGTAGTCTGTCTACTGGCAGCTCGCTAAGGGATCACCAGCAAATTTCTGATCCAATGACTTACCAACAAAAAACTGAATATCTTAAAAGTCATTAGACCTCGTGTTTCCAGATCAATGCCAAATCATCTCACTAGAGCAATAAGACATCTATTTTTATTAAGTGTCACTACATATCATAATTTATATTTATTTTAATATACATTTTGTGATTCTTTTTAATAGATTTCATGTCATGTGACTTTGTGACCCCCAAATCAGTACTGAATTATTTTACTACACTGGAACAACGAGACACTGTCATTTTTAACTAATTTTCAAGCATCTTATAGTTTACTGTAATTTGTACAGGGAGAAAATGCAATATTACAGTAAAATAATAGATGCTTGAAATTGAGTTTTAAAAGGTTGTGTCTCATTGCTCCAGTGTAGTACAACAATTCTGTACTGATTTTGGTTCACAAGATCATATGACATGGAATCTATTGAAATAAAGATCTATCTTTTTTTAATATTATTTTTTTTACAGTGGTTGTGTATATGACATGCTCTAGGAAGTGAGTTTTTTTAACTTAATAATGCTAAACCGACTGACCAACAAACAATACATTAATGAATAATAATGCTTTAGGAAGTAAACAAACTGCTTAAATAGCGATATATACAAACTGTTCAACATAAGCTGATTTGATTTTACTGTTTGTTGTTCTGTCATCTTATTAAGTTTAAAAAAATACCAGGGGCATCGATGTATCAGAGCTCCATCAATAATGTGACCCTGTCACAGTTTTCAGTTCACATTCTCAAAGGACACAATTGTCTTTACAGCATTACGCTGCTTGTTGCATTCAAAAAGACGAAACCACAACTGTAAATTTGGTCTTAGTATTTGTGAGTTGTGACTACATGTTTTTATGTGATTTGGGAAAAACAAAAGTTTACTATTCGCTAATTATGCTCAAATTGTTGATGAATAATACATGTCTTTAATCTTACTGCTGCTGTCTCTTTTGCTCAAAGCTTAAAGCAGACACTGAGATGATTAAACCAGGACACCTCAAGGCTTTTTACAACTAAGTCTTCAAAATAACAACTACAGAGAATATTTCTAGTTATGTACAGATGTCTGCAGTCCTAAAATGTGAGACGTCGGATTGAATACACAATAATATTCTTTTGTACATCACATGAGAGCTTGTGTGTTGTCAGGTTCATGGAGGTGGTGGCTATAACTCTGACTTCAGTGATGATGATGGACAAGGGGAGTCATCAGAGAGAATTCTTAAAAGGTAAATAAAAGACGAATTAAAACAAAATCATAGAGCTCAATTATTTAAATAATCATCCCTCTAAAGTTCCAGTCACTTACATTTAGTTTGTTCTGTGTAACAATTTCAACTAATGAAACAAATTATATTTTCATTATGTTGATGTTTTACAGAAAACGGGAGGAGGAAATTTTACAGAAGCCTTATCAGAGAGATCGGCATTCCAAAGTGGCACCTCACAGTTTACATTATAATGAAGTGGACAGGTAGGGTACTGTTGTCATTTGTTTTAATGGCTCACTTGGAAAAAGGGGAATTTATTTTTGAGTTGTCAGTTTTTACTGTCTTATTGATGATAAATTATATCTTTAAGATATAAATTCATTATTAAAAAATTCAGTTTGCATACACTTAAGATATGTCTCAGTATAAGTGATAAAAAATGTTCATTTTCCATCCACAAAAGCTATTAAAATTGTTTATTTGTTATCCAGATAAGAGTCTATTTTTTTGGGGGGGGGGTTCCTCTTGTTTTTCAGAGAGGAAGCCAGGAACAGAAGAGCACACATCATATCAATGAATGCTGTATCCTTTTTTTTTTAAATTGTCTTGACTATTCTCTTTTCATTATTGTCAGTAAAAAAGAAGGAAGAAATTCCTCAAACCAAATATTTATGACCTTGTCCACAAAATGACAAAAAAGCTTGGAAATTGAAAGAGTTTTTACATTATTTTGTCTCATAAAAGCAAAACACTGATTGATAAATTGTTCCTGAACTAACATACTCCAGTTTGAGCGACATAAGAAGTTTGTTGGTGATTACATTTTGTACTACGGTGGGCAGTTGACCGACTTCAGACGTTCTACGTAAGTGTTCTGCCTCACCCCTCTTAAAATGTCTGCTGTCTCTCAGAAGTTAAATTAACAAGAATCAGGTTTTTTGTGTCACACATACTGATTTTGGTGAATAGCCAGTAACAGCTCTAATGTACTGTTTCTCATTTCACTTTTTGTGCATTTCAGAGCTAAAGACAAAACAGATCTAGATGTGCTGCGTGAAAATCACCGCTTTCTTTGGAAGGAAGAGGACGAGGAGGAGATGACATGGTGATCAAAGAAAAACAGCTGCTCACACACAAGGCTTTTAAGTTTGCTTAGTTTCAAATTGCTTTGTTGTTATTTTTTTAATGCATGTTGGATCCCTATTTTCACTTCTATTGCAATTTTTTTTCTTCTAAAGGGAAAAAAAACTTGCCAAGAAGTATTATGACAAGTTGTTTAAGGAGTACTGCATTGCTGACCTCAGCAGGTACAAGGAAAACAAGGTGAGATCACTAATTGAAATAATTAGAAATGACAACAGCTGAAACAGCAGATGAGCTTTGTATGGTATAAGTCATAGGTAAGGGATCAATAAGGAAATGAAACAGATATGAGTTAAAACAAGAATACAAAGACAATGTAATTACTTTAAGCAGCATGTATAGCTACAAGATTGCAGAATAATCCATTATCACAACCTGCTCTAGTTTTAGGAATGACGATTAAATTCTTTGTGCTGAAGCTGTAGGCAGATGTGCATGTTAATATTTGATAAGTCACATAGATTTTCTTTATAACGGAGTGTGGTTATAGAGTGTGTGTTTTTTTGGCCCTCGGAGGGTCAGGGTCTCCTGAGCTGGTAAGTTTTGCATGTTCAGAATAGTTTTTTTAAATTGGTTCAGTTGTCCAAATATATAACATACTTAATTTTTGGTTTATCCATAAGTAAGCAGTCTCTTTAATGAAATTAGTACTTTCCTTAAAAAGGCCATTTCATACAAATTTTAGGACATTGTGATTATTTCTTAAGTGTTAACCAGTAATATGAAACATTTTATATCTAAAAAATGTCAGTAAACACTTATTAACAGACCTTTCAATCTGTCTGCATTAAAATTCGGAGTGTTCCGGCTCCTTCCGTCAGCAACTGATTGTTTTTTACTCATATTAATTATTCAAATTTGCTGGACTAAGATTGGCTAACAAACTAGCCTATGAGCGCAAGGTATACTGTTCCTGCCCCAGTGCGCATGGCAACGTCAGACGTCGTGTCTTCCTGTTTGCTACGTCTTATGCTACAGCTTTTTAGTGAGCAGCATGCTAGGTGTGGTTTCAACTGCAGGAGCTGCCAAATACTAATGAACAAAGAGGTTGTGAATAAACAGATACAGGCCGTTTGGACTCGGGAGAACTCAGGTGTTATCTCCCCCTGTGTAGTTTGAGAGATTAAAACTGAAAGAGAAGTTGTTGACCTGTTTTCACACCCACTATGAAGGTAAGAACACCTGTGGAGCTAAAATATTCAACAGAAACATCAGAAAAAACATTTTTAATGGAAGGGCCTCTTTAAAAAACAGCTGTATCTAATCTTATGTGTCTTCTGCTCTCTAGTGGAGGATTTCAATATTACACTTGAATTTTGCCAATTTGATCATTAAAATATAATTACTAATATAATTACTTATAAAATAGAATGTATAATCTTACTGTTGTATAATTATTTTTATTTAATAAACAGTTTAACAGAAAATAAAATCTTGACATCTCACTTAATCTGTCTTTAAGGGGTTAATACACCATCATACAGGATAATCAGAGAACCTATAGTTATAGAGGATACAGCCAATAAAGTTTAAAACATTTTTTTTATTTGAATGATGAGATTTATTTATTTTCTATTATGTTGGACAATGATAAACAGTGCTGCCTTCATGTACACTGTACAATCACAACTGCTCCTAACAAACAAAGGTTTACATCAGTAATCTAATCTAATGTAACTTGCACATTTACTTTCAACTGACTGTACATAATAACTTATTGGAAGCTACATATTTAATTCTTTTATGCACAGTTCAATGCAAAATTTTTACTTTTTCAATCTCAATTTTATACATTTCTATTCCATTCTATTCTATTCTATTCTATTCTATTCTATTCTATTCTATTCTAACCAATAAAATAGTGTTTATAATAGTTTAAATATAAGAAAAAGCCATTTTTACACAAACAGTATGTTCAAAGTTATGTCTTATTTCAATTTACAATCCAATAAATTGAAGCAAATTGGTGATTGATTAATTGATTGATTGATTGATATATCATAGGGGGTGAAAGGGGGTTGTAAACCTTTTTTTCTGTGAATAATTTTTGATCATAACATACATTTGTGTCAATCTGTTCTGTTTTTAGTTTGGATTTCGTTGGCGAACTGAAAACGAAGTTGTCTCTGGAAAAGGTATGAATTTATCTTATTTACACTTACAAAGCTGATACATTGATTATATTTTTTCTTTTGTAGTTACACTGATAATTCATGGTTCTTTTTACATGCGTTTGTTTGGGTTTTTTTTATACACAAACTACATGACAGATTTATATTTAGAAAATGATCTTCTATACTTATAGAGGCTTATTTTTATTCAGTTGTTGGGTTTCAGATCTGCAGACTTGCAATATTTTTTAATCTTCACTTGGAGTGACGTATTCCCTTGATGTTTTTTCGCTGACTTTTTAGTCTGTTCCATTTCTGACCTATCCTGATAATTTAATCAAAATCCATCCAGAAGTTTTTGACCTATCTTGTTAACAGACAGACAGACAGACAAATATACCCTGATAAAAACATAACCTTCTGGTGAAAGGCATTTCTATCTGTTATGTAAAACCAATTTAAGACACAGTTGAGTTTACTTAGCTGCAGTTTACACTTTTTCCACTAGATGGTGACAGACATTAAGACTATTTGCACCATAGACCTGTCAGACTGTGAATCCATTCTTACAGTCTCAGCTTCACGAGAGATGGTTTTATTTTATTATCACCCTTTAGTTTGACTCGCTAGCTTAGATCATTATTTGTATGTTTGATTTCTTTTGTTGTGTGTTTGTTTCACTTTTGGCCTCTGGGAGGCTGCAATAAAAGAGTCAATGGACTCTTACTCTGTGTTAGAAAAGCTTAGGTAGTTACTGTATTGTATTTGTTGAGGATTAGTTCAATATGTATTCTGTCTGCTTTTTCTTCTTGTGAACCTTACCCTATTTCTAGTTTTTTAACAGCTCAGTCAGGGTAAAACCTCTCTAGGTGGAGATGCGGAGCATGTCCAAACATGGAAGATACCAACTTTACTGCAGATCTGAATCAATTTCTTCACAACTCTGTAAAAGGGTGCTGGCCTCAGTTGAGGACTTTCTGTCTGTTTTGTGTTTACACCACCACAGCTACCAAATATAAAGTGTGTCTGAGAAGGCTGACTAAGCCAATATATTGTTCCAGATTAAGACTGTGTAATCTTAGTCTGTGACAGTTCATCCCCTGTTGCGATACCCTACAGGAAGTAGGATTAGATGTGCTTCACTTCAAGTGTCACCCCTTTGATTTTTGTGCAGTAATAATGTCCTGGGAAAAAGACCTCTGAACTCACCACAGTGAAATCAATACTAATCTGAGGCTTGTGACATTTACACAGTGTTCTTGTTAATATGTGGAGAAAGTATTAACTAAAGCAAATTATACCAAAATGTCTGCTTAAACATTGCTGTTCCAGGCTTATGCAGATGGTCAGACTGAGCGTCTGTTTATTTGAAATGACTGAACTTTCCCCTTGTAACCCCATGTTGGATTTCCTGATTTCTGCACTTTAGCTCTGCTTCTAACACCTTTGTGCAAACTGACATGCTATATGTGGGCTGAAGATCAGGCTACTTGGTAGTACTGAAATTTTTTCATCCAAATAGGTGCCTCATCTTTCTGTGTGTCCATTTAGTTATTTAGTTATCTATTTATCTCATGCAAACCAATTCACAGTTATTACCCTTAAAGGTGCAATATGTATGAATTAGACCTTGTGGTCAAATCGAAGTCCTACAGTTCATGTAGAAAAACAAAACTGTCCACTCTCAGCCACTCACCCCCTCCCTTTCCTGATTTTTCTGTCGGGTTGCCAGTTCCAATGTTGAACCGCATTTTTTTTCTCTTGTATTTGTTCAATTTTTGGGAAAGATGCTGTAGTTTCTTAGGTTTACTATAAGTTACCTCAAGGCAGCTTCTTTTACTGGCTTCGATTCCGTCCACAGTGCTGCACTCTTTGTTGCTTGTCGTTGTCGAATTGCAACTTCCTGTGTTGAAGACTTGGCAACCTTGCGGGCTCACTGCGTTTGCTATGGAATCAGGAAGTATGGACACAGAATAGTTATTGTAAACAATGAGTTTTAGCAAAGTACGCAAGCAGGCTCAAAATATAAAAGGCGTACGAGATGAAAATTTGAAAAGCATGTTTGCGTCTTTAACATAGGTTTGGCTGAGCTGCTTGAATTTTTTCGTTAATCATAGGCGGGGTTCACATCAAATCATTGACGAGTTCCGCTGACTTATTTTGTTTAACTGAGCCACTGTTCCGTGGCTGAGATTGTTGATCAGACTGTCGATCAGCTGATCTCTCGTGTCGCAGCGCGGCTCTGCATGAGTAACGGATGCCCGTTTTTCTCATAAATTCCCCTGCCAGTCAAGAATAATGTTAATAATTGTAATTTTTGGGCCTGCACTAGTTTGTTTCATCTCACTGCGGGCATTTAGAAACTGAAAAAAAAGAATCAAAATTCAAACATATTCTTAACGATTCCAGAACCGGGAGCCCAACCCTAATCCCGGAACAGCATTTTTAAAAAGAAAAAAACTGGCGATTACCCAGCTGGCTGAGATTGAAATGTGTTGCAATGTAACTTTACTTTCAACATTCTTGCAGCGACTTCAAACCACAAATAAGGGCCGCTTGAGAAGCTGAGGTCGGGCCGTCTTGATGCGCTCGTTAAAAATATTCGCTGAGATTCCAAAAAATGTTTCCATGACTTTATTAAGGCAAATCAAATGAACTTAAATAACGTGCTCAAAAAATAACCAAATGAAAGTTATCACAGCGATCAAAGGTGGCAGTCAACAAAAAATACAGCAACCTACTCACCCACTCCCATTTCCAAATGTCACCTAAGCAGGTGCTGAAGATGAAGTTAAATCCCCATCCATGATCACGTGATTGTCAGTCAACATCCCTGTGTTTACAAACCTAATTCAAAACATTACATCAGCTATTTATACACAACAATAAATCATTACATGTATATGTCTCCTACAAACATCATTGGGACATTTTTCCCAGTGTTAAAAGTTGACCAGTCAATCAGTCGACCAAATCTATAGACCAATTTTTACATGTTGATTAAATTGAATTACAGGCAGGCACGTCTTTAGCAGTAGAGTCTTGTTATATTTGACTCTACACCCTTTTCAGTGCAGTTCCGCAATAAGGGTGCTGTTCACTCGTTAAATGCTTATTTCAGTTCACCACTGATAGGCCTAAAGAATGTTAACTGGTTAGCCTTAAACTGAAAATAGGACCTTTACTACCATGGTTACCAACGCTCTATGATAGTTGTCCAGGCCATAAAAAAAATCGAGTGAACAAAATAATAGAAAAAGCTCCTCTTCTGATCCTATTTTATAAACACAATATTGTCTCGCAAGAATACTTGTGCTATTTTGGCTGTAGTGGATGGACATTATAATAATGCAAATTTGGAGTGCATTGATTGGTGGCAGGAAGGGGGGGTTGACACCGTAGGCTCAGAGTGTTTCCAACATGGTGCCCACCGTCCCACTATGCTTATACACAATAGCTTAATAAGACCACAGCCTTACTGTTTGCATTGCAGCCAAGTCTCTGATTGTTGGAATGGCGCATCTTTCCAAATGGAGCTTTGACGCCATCTTAGCCTAATATTGTCCCAAATTATCAAAAATTCAGGCTTGAAATATTTAGCACAGACACAAAGATCAGTGGTGAGAGTTGCAGGAACAGTTCATTTAAAATGAATTTAATTCACTGGTCCCTCGTAGCTTGGTCTGATGTTGGGGGACCAAAAACATTTCCTTGTTGACTTTGGCAGTGAACAACAGAGCAACTCACATGTGAGTCTTGTTTCTTCATTTTCTGCACTCCTAACACAGATTCTGTAATGGCCGTGTTCTGTCGAAATATGCTACCCATCGAGATGTGCTACAGATTACGTCTGCACATGTGCCGTTCTGCATTCTTAACTTCACTAAACAGATGTATAATTTATTTTTTGTTTCTATATTTTTCCATAAATACATTTATCTATCAAAGAAATGCTCCCAGGACAGGAACACTAAATATGATGTTATTTTGAATTTCTTTGCATTGTCAGAGCGACAAGTAAATGTTTTTTACACACCCAGAGGACTTTTCAAGATATAGAAAATATCAGGGAGGGATCATAAAAATATGCTTAGATAATTAACAGGTCACACTTACCATAAACAAAAATATGGTATAAACTTCTAACCTGGCTCTGCCAGATCTATGTGTAGCCCCGCCTCTTCTCGATTCGAGGACACACATACATCTGGAACCGCTCTGAAAACCGTCTATTTCGGTCAAAAAAATGTTTGCGCTAATCATGTGTTAGAATTGCACTTTGGAGCTGGTGTTCAGGTATGATTGGCAGCAAGTGCCAGGCAGTCAAAGCAAAACAAACATGGCTGCGCCGGTGGATGTACGCATAAAAGCGGCTATTGAATCTGTTTTACTTCAGATGTCCCTCCCTTTTATAGACGGTTTCAAATGAAGCGGTTCCAGATGTATGTGTGTCAACATAAATCGTGAGAACAGCGTCGCTAAACTGAATAAGAGAGGAACAGGGTGGACTTGCAGCAGCATATGACATATCCTGCCGGTTTGACGTCAAGAATGGGGAGAAATTAATATCTTGTGTATGAGTGTGCATTCACGTGGGGTGCACGTGGGCTGGTTGAAGAAGCCAGGGGTGAACAAACGCACCACATTTAAAAATCTGCATTCCAGACAGTGTAAAATCATTATGAAATAATAACATAAATGTTTTCATGTGGAAAAGTGAAAATTTCATGTTATGACTCCTTTAACTTACTTCTCCATTAAGGTCTTCCTTTAGGAAATCTGCTATGAGCGTTTTAATTAATGTGGAGAAATGTGAGTAGTTTAATATGTTTGTATTCAATTTCTATAGCACATTTCTTGGTTCATTATTGATTTTTAATGATAAGAAAATAGATGCGCTGTCAGAAAAATCTATATTTCCTATGTCTGCCTTTTGAATTCGGTGGTAGTCTCTTTAAAGCTGGAGTGCGTAACTTCTGTAACTTCTGTCGCCCCCTAGCGGAATTTTTGCGTCATTACAACAATAAAGCTGGCGCTTCCATATGACGTAAGCCCAGCTGCCACCGCTTTATCTCTGCCGTTGTTATTCCAACCGGTATCTGTATTAATCAAGCTTCAAATTCAGTCTGTTTACTTTACCTGGCTCTATATTTGTTTCAATAAATATCATTTCATTGTTGAAAAAATCAAGAGAAAACAGTAAAATATAAAAATACTGGTAAAAAAACCTTCAGAGTTCAGGTTGGATTGTTTACAGGTTTGATTGTTCACTTTAATCTACATTTAACAGTTTGGTGTTGAAATTTATTAGTCAGCTGTTGGGGCCACAATGATCTATTTGTCTTATTCAGTGAATTTTTTCAGTTTTGACACGATGCAGAATCCTGCAGTCAGCTGCACTGATCTGACTGACTGAAAAACCGTTACACTGGTAAACTGACAGACACAAACTGACAGACACAAACTGACACAGATAGAGACAGAATCAGCTGATCAGCTGGAATTTCGGCGCTCTGGGTTTCATCTGGTGCGCATTTTATATTTTGACAGTGTGTGCGGACCTGCGGACCACTTATGTGCACCCCTGAACATCAGCCAGATCTCTTCTCTCCACCGAGGAAAAGCGACGCCGATACAAATTCGCGTTTGCCTTCTCCTTCGGTCACTTTCCTTCTTGGCCAATAGTCCCTCTGCCGAACGTCCAGGAATTATTTTTTTTTTTCGTGGTAGGATCCACTTCCCGATAAGTGTCTCTCGGCTGTTTATTTGGATTCTCCGCCATGTCGACCTTCACGTTCTGCCGGCTGCTACGAGACGCTG
>SSNP01000103.1:1735520-1805819 GCA_006937955.1 Pachypanchax playfairii
CCACAGTTGATTTCTTCACACCAAGCTGCTTACCTATTGCAGATTCAGTCTTCCCAGCCTGGTGAAGGTCTACAATTTTGTTTCTGGTGTCCTTTGACAGCTCTTTGGTCTTGGCCATAGTGGAGTTTGGAGCGTGACTGTTTGAGGTTGTGGACAGGTGTCTTTTATACTGATAACGAGTTCACACAGGTGCCATTAATACAGGTAACGAGTGGAGGACCGAGGAGCCTCTTAAAGAAGTTACAGGTCTGTGAAAGCCAGAAATCTTACTTGTTTGTAGGTGACCAAATACTTATTTTCCACCATAATTTGCAAATAAATTCTTTAAAAATCAGACAATGTGATTTTCTGGATTTTTTTTCCTCATTTTGTCTCTCATAGTTGAGGTATACCTATGATGAAAATTACAGGCCTCTCTGATCTTTTTAAGTGGGAGAACTTACACAATTGGTGGCTGACTAAATACTTTTTTGCCCCACTGTATATTGAAAAATACCGTGAGATGTTTGAGGAGCCGATCGGCTTAATCTGCATTGTGTCATCTCCTCTGATAGTGGCTTGGCTGAAACGGACATCCACGGACATGTAAAAGTTACGCACTCCAGCTTTAAAAAAACAAACAAACAAAAAAAAACCTTGAACATACTGTATGTGGGTGGGAGTAGTGGTTTTAATCTCGACTCACTGAGCAAAGGTTTCTCCAGATATTTATAATACCTTGATCTGTATTTTAATTTTCTTTTTTTGTGATTTTGAATGACAGGGTTTGAAGTGTCGAGCATTGGGTTAAACCTTAGGTTCCAGTCTCCTCCACTGATGTCTATACTGCTTGCTTGTACCATTAAATCAAACAGTTTTCTGTAACATTTGAAGTCACTACCTGGGGGGATGTGGCTGTTAAGCTGTGAAATTATAGTATCATTTATCTTACCAGTTATAAGAGAATATCTTCCTTCCTCATCTTTATTCTCAGATATGAGTTCAAATAGTGTATTGTGGGAATTTAGAGTAATTACCCCCTTCTGTGACCTGTTTCATAAGATGAGTACCAGTAATATATTTTGTTATCTCTCATTCTTTTCAGTTTTTTGTATTCTGTGGGATTGAGATGTGTTTCTTGATGCATGGCAATTTCCACCTTTTCTTTTTGAAGCCCATTTATATTATAGGAGGCCAATTTTATGCCTTCGTTCAATTCTGTTTTTCCAGGGAAGCATTAAAATAACTTCAGTTCCACCTGGAGGGTATACTTCTGGTGCACAGGTTCTAGGTAATTTAAACTTCTTTGGGCCCGCTGGGATGGTTGTGTGGCATCTGTATCCATAAACGTACATAGCGTCCATGTCTGACATATTGTATTATATTGAGAATGGGAAATAACGCTTGAACACATGATGAAGTTAATAGGTGTAACCCAGGTGACCTGATGCTCCCAAGTTGCGCTCCTTGTTACGCGGCACGCCCCCTATAAGAGACATCTGTGGCCGCTGATTGGGTCCTGCTGATGATGATGTTGTTGATGATGGTGATGATGATGATGATGATCTGGTGTTCAGCTCTGCTCTGCCAGCATTCAGCGTCGTGTTCCCACTTCTAGAGCAAAACTCATAATTATCCTTGCTGTGAGTCGGTCTGAGGTTGATAGTGTTATCCTTCTAAAAAAAGAAAAGTAGGATTCTAACTGCACCGCTGTAATTTAAAGGCAGACGTTTGCCCTAAAATTTGGCGTCCTGGTGAGCTGCGCTGGTGTATTTCACCTGTTCAGTTTCACTGGTTCAGTAACATATTTGTATACCTTAGTTGTATTAATTTGATCACTTACCCTCACAGATTCCGCCTTCCCTTTCCCTGACCCCTACTTCTATAAGTGTGTGTTACCTCTACTCCTCTGTGAGTAATTAATTTAATCTTAATCAAATAGCCACATGATCGGTGTTGCTCTGAATGTTTTTCAGTGGGTCACCCACCTAGATAGTGAAACATAAAATATTGTAATTTTGTGCATTTGAGAATTTTCTTTTTATTTTAATATGAACCGTTCTTGTTGGAGAAATTATTTGATTTAACACAATCTGCTTGTGTAAAGAAAAGGAGTGTTTGTTAGATTCAGCTCCTTACTGTCATGTTTTAAGGGGTTTGTATTGAGCTCCAAGAGCGACCCAACTCCACACACACACACACACACAGGAGACAGAACTCAGTAACAGTGAGTTTAATATTAAGGTGCACGAAACAACAACACAGAATACTGAGAAGTGCAGACGGTGAACACACAGGACTGGAACTGACGCAGGCACAGGCTTGATCCTGGCAGCAGAGGAGAAGCAGGTTAAGTGCGAGGTCTCGATGTACAGAAACAACCAGCTGCAGTATGCGGGGAATGTGCTCACGGTGCAGCTGAAGCTGTAGAGACGTGAGGAGGGATCCAGCGGGACTGCAGCGGTGGTGGTGATCCAGGAGATGAGACCGTGATGAGAGATCCGGGGCAAGTTGCTGGGTCCACAGAGGAGGTTGTGGCAGGGGTGACAGCAGCGCGCTGTTCCGGGCAGGTGTGGATCCAGAGGGGACCAGAGACAGACAGGGAGCCAGGGAGAGAGAGAGGGTCGTGGAGCTCACGACTGTAGAAACCCGTGGAGGAAGAGTCCTCTTTCCGGCGGGTTGACGACCACGCAGAGGCACTCAGAACCTGGAGGAACTCTCCAGGACACGGGACTGAGAATAAGGGAGAGAAGGCAGGTTAGTAGCACACTAACATTCAATCTGTCATTTAGATCTCTGGCCATTCTGTTACCACGGTAAGGAGAGTAACAAACTGGCGTCTGTCTGTGGTTCCTCCTCAGCATAAATACCCAGCTCTCCTGAGCTGGGTAACGACCCACATCTGCAGCCACTGATTACCTGCTGCCACGCCCTGTAATCAGAGTTAGGAGAAACACACACCACACACCAGCTGCAGAGATCCTGACACTTGCTTTACAAGAAGGTGACATACTAGAGAAAAAAAGAGAATAACTTAATAAATGAACTCATTCATTGCCAGCCACTTTCAAATTTCATATCCCCCTCAGTGCGAGAGATATTTAGCATTTTTACGGATTTTTTAAGGCCAACAGAATATTTTCTCCTATGTCTGTGAATTCTGAAACCATCAGAACAAAATTTTGTCTTTCTTCTTTCAAAAGCAAAAAAAAAAGTTTCTACCTCTTTCTGTTATTTAGTAATCTGCAGTACAATAGAGGAACTTTTATGAAAATCCACACGTTTCAGGAGTAAAAGCCGTAGATAAAGAGCGTTTTGTGTAAAGAGGTTTTTCAAGCAGATCAGTGACTTTGATGTAAATATTTCATGTTTCAGTGATTCCTGCAACATCTGAACTATGTTTTACTACTATGAAAGTGAAAAAATCAACAGTAAAAAAAGTACTTTTGATAGTTTATGTCTAAAAGTGTCATTTATAGACAATCTCAACATTTGAATAAAATATAAGAAAAAAGCAGCAGATTTATGATTCAGATACTCTGTGTGTGTACGTGTGTGCGTGCATGTGCATGCGTGAATGCGCGGCTTAGTCACTTTGCCCTCCCCCCAACTGCCATTCCTTTGTTTATGAACACTTACCTTGTGTTTTATACGGGGAATCGCTCTTTATTTTGCTCCCTGCTGCCTTCAGAAGAACCTCAACGTCAGGCTGAAGACATCACAAGTCCGAAAATGACAAGCTGGACCAAAAACCGCGCCACCTTCGACACAATACTCGTTCCCGGTAGATCCGACAGTCGTGCTGGAGGGATTTTATCCATGTAATAAACTCCACCACCTTCTCAATTCCATAAATTCTTGTAATAACTCTGAACAACGAGATTACATCACAGCTGCAACTCTGAATCTCTCTTCCTCATTCACCGTCTGTCTCGTCCTGAGCGCCTGGCTCCCCCCCCATCCACATGGCTTATAACACGCTAAATAATAAGTAATCTCACCCAGAGAAGTGCCCCACTGCCCCCTCCTGGATCATATGACTAAATACAACCTGAAAGCAGCTGCCCTAGAATGTTTTGTGGGATTTAAACCAATAAAAGCTGGAGAGGTGTCAATGGCACTGAGCGTTCAGATTCAGTTTGACATCTATAGACTTCAATGGCACTGAATGAGTTAATACTAGAAACCATGGAACCTTGATAATGAATATTAACATTAGATCTTTTTACACTATTGAGTAGTGTTGTCACGATTCTAAAATTTCAAACTCTATTTGATACTGGAAAAAAAACTTGATACTCGATTTCAATTTAGATACTAAGGTGATTTAAAAAGACCGATTTATTGAACAAGTAGATACAATGAATAACATTTTATCTACCTACCTTAATTTATAGTGCAAAAACAGTTGTTAAGTATAAACAGTTTTGCTTAAACTTTTCAAATAACAGCAGTGTTTTTAAGGTGGACACAAAAAACTGATGAAAGATAACAGAACTACACCATGGCAAACAGTCACGACCATTGCATCTCCTGTCCTGTTGCTTTCTTTTTTCTTTCTCTCTCTCACACACCCACCCCATCAAGCGTCCCGCTTCCTCTACCTGCCTACCCTCGCTCACTCACAGACATCAGTATTGACATGTGAACAGAACTTCAAAGCAGAGTCGCTACATTTACAAATAACTGCCGTGATTTATCCTCAGCAAAAAACCCACAGCTAACATTTTCCAGCTGTAAACAAACAGCTGATCTGTCGGATATTAATCCATGGCAATTTGTGCTGAAAGAAAAAAAGTCGAAATACAGGAAGTCAAGATATGACGCACTGACAATACTTCAGCAGTTTACAGTGCAACTGCGTGTCGGTGTACTCTGAAGAAGGCATATATGTGAGACTCCAAATTATCAATACCATGGGAACATAATATTTTAATTTAGATACCAGTTTTAATATCGATTAATATATAGGTATCGATTATTTTGACAACCCTACTAATGAGCACTTGCATTATCATAACCTTTAGTTGACGTCTAAATTCTTACAGTTTTTCCATGATGCATCACTGAGTTTCTTCCCTTGCTCGGGGAGGTGAGCTCCTCTGCACTGCATTGGTGCTGGTGCTTACATGGATAGAGGTCCATCAGGGCTTGGATGATAGTGACTGGGAGTTCTTGTTTTTTTTTTTTTTTTACTGTACTGAAACTGAGCCGAACTGTGACATTAAACCATGGCATATATAGGAGCCAGCATGTTGTTTTGCATGCTATTGAACAGATTTCTAATAATGTTCTATTGTTAAATAAAGTGAAGGAAGAAGGAGAGATAAAATGTTTCTGTACCACTTTTTAAATTTCCCCCTCTAATCAGATTAATTGATTAATCATGTCAAGACCCCACCCGATTTATCAATGATCCAAATAATAATTTGTTGCAGCCCTGGTTCAGGGTTCTTCCCTGTTCCTCTCCCCAGCTTTTCCCAGTTAGTCATTACTCATCAGTTTTGGTTTGGTTGTACATGGACTAGATAGTCTTCATAAGTTGCCCTGGAACCCCATAGTCCAGAAGTATCCCCTGTAGAATACCCCAGGCGACCTCTCCAATTCCCACAAAACACATGAAGACAAGAGAATTAAAATCCCATTACACCCTCAGCAATTCTGCAAGGGTGGTTGTCAGTTTGGTCGAGGGACTGTCACAGTGGTCATCTGGTCCACTCCTTTCCAAAACCCAGGGTTAGGATGAGAAGTGTTATGCCCCTACAGTTAGAACACTTTTTGGTACTGTTAATGATGGATGCAGAAAAAATGGGAAAATCCTTTTAAGATCTGTTAAGTCTAGAGTTGCTAATTTACTTGAGTCTTTGTTGTAGCTTTATACTTGATACTAGTGGCGACGCTTGGCCTGGACATTCCCGGCTCTAGCCCTGAACATGTTTTGTCAAGCCCCGAATGTTCGCCCCTAAATTGCGCTATGACATTAATTAAGAAAGCAGCTTTGTATGTTCCGGGCTTTAGTGAATGCAACACAGGCAATCAGAGAGGAGTTGTACAGAGAGGGAGAATCCTCCGTGTCTTGTTGGCTGACAGCCTCTCCCTCTAAACTCTGAACTCTGGAGTGCTTCCGACAAAACAAATGGACATCTGACAATTGTTAACAAAAAATAAACAGTCACAGTTCTTCACTTGTAATTTGCAGTAGGGGCAAGACTCTGGGCCGACACATGAAACAGGTAAACAGTCTAGTAATTTAACACTGACTTGTCTGAGCTCTGCAAAATTCCGCATTTAATAAGAGGCGGGGTTCGTTATCAAATCAGTGAGAAGTCCCTGACTTCCTTTGTTTACAGCTTTTGTTTAGGTAAAACAGCAATTGGTCAGTTACACTCCATGAAACAGGTTTGACTGCTTTAACCGTGAGGTTGCCAAGCAAAAGCAGTGAAAATGGAGTGGAAATGAGGTGTCCTCCTTCTCACTATTATTCTGCAATTACTTATTAAAATGTTGTCCTGTGCTCTGTAAATAGTTTTATTTCTTTATATTATTGAACTTTTGTATCAATACAAAAATATACTCTGAAAGTATATTTTTTTGTTTATAAACGATCCATTTACTATAAAAAGTAAGGGAAATTAAAAGTAAACGCAATGAATTATGAGAAGTATTTCTTTCAATCATTCAATCATATTCTGAAGAAGTTTATATATCATAACAAAACCAAAAACTTGATGAGAGCTCTTGATCTGTGTCGTCCTCTTCCTCACTGCTGACTGCCTGAGAATAGGATTTATAAATAGATTTATTCTTGTACCTCCACCCCACAGGTTGTTCTGGAGCTTGATAAAGGTGTTTTTCTGCTTTTTTATCCCTAAAATATATTTGAAAAAGCTACTAACAAGAAATTGTGTGTGTGTAAATACTTACTCAGGAGGTACAAACGGGAATGTTTTTAGAGATGTAAACATACAATAAAAACATGCTTAGCACTAAAACCAAAGGCCTAATTAGACCATTGCTGTAAGAATGTACTTTTTTGCCGCTTGTTTTTTTTAAACTTACATCTGTATGCAAACTGCTCTCCCTCTGAGCTACCTCTCACTTTGTCCATGATTGGTTTAAACTCTGCCGAATTGCTGAAAAGAATTGCGGGATAGGTAGAACGTGAAAGGATACATCAGACCCATCCTTAAAATTCAGGGAAAAATAGTACGCATTTCGAGGAAGTATCCTTGGAATTTGGACAGTTTTTGTTGCGGCAGTGTGACATAACATCCTTCAAATCAGGGCTAAGAAGGATGCAGAACCTGAATTTGAAAGCCAGAAGCAGCTGTCAGTAGCATCATCTTGATAATAATTTCCAATAATCATAATTTTGATGTCATGTTTAAGTTTGAAAATAAATACATTTGAAGTGCATATTGTGGTAAATTTTCCCAGATTTTTTTATGAGGATGTGGGCTCAGAACCCAATGTTCCCAGGTCCAGGACACGCCCCTGCTTGATACACAGAGGTGTCCTATTGAATCTCAACTGGAGAAACAAGTTATTTTTCTTAAACAAAATACCAAAATTTAATTTCTTTTTGGTGGGTATCCTCTTTGATCCATATTTAAAAGTGAAGTGCACGGTGACTCAGTTCTCCACCCTTCTACTTTATCCAGTGACTGTTAATCATGCAGCCATCTGTCCTGTGGTAGATATCCGTCTTGATCTCTGGCTGCTGGCTGGTGGTATTATTAACCATTGACGTAAGAGCAAAGGAGTTTCCCCTCTTAACAAATTTACTGTCGTCAGCTTTTTTTTTCCTCCATGGACCCATGTGAGGCTTACCTGCCCCAGTGCGTGGGAATATCCAGTGTATGTCAACAAACCTCAGTAGATATCTTTGAAAGAAGCTGAAATCATAATATGTCATCAGGAATACCATTTGTGGCCCCAGCTGCTGAAGCAATGTTTATTGGATAGGGGGTCCGAATCGAGCAGACTATTCTGACCTTAATTATACTTACATTTTTGTATGTATTTCATCAAAGAAATTACTCAAAACAGGTTAATTAATCTAGCTCTCACGGGATCAGGGTGTTGTGTAGCTTGGTATATTATATATATATACACTATTATTATATTTGTTTATATTTGACACTAAGTTGAAAGGATTTAGAACCATGTTCAAGGACATTTTTGTTAGAAACTTTTTTCAATTGTTTACTTACTGATTTTATAGTGGTTTATGTGCATATTTTGGGTCTTGCTGCTAAGCAGGGTGAGGGCACACGAGGGCATCTTGGTTATGTAAAAATTGGTAGAAAAAACTGGTTTGATCTCAGCAGCACTATGCTTTTTTCACATCAAAAGAGGTTTTCCATATTTCCCCAGTGCAGCCAAATTTTAATTGGTTATGGAAACTGTAATATGATCCTTATGCAGTGTCAAGGCAACTTCAGAGGAAAAACAACTGGCACATTAAAAATTGTAACATTGTTTTCCATCGTGCAAATCCATATTTTTCAGATATTGCAGATAAAACATGGTTTGGTTCTAAGAATGGTTCTAAGAATCTTATTGTCTCTTTACAGATTCTAGATGAACTACCAGTTTCCAGAGGTTACTATGATGTTAAACCTTTGGTAGTTTTGAATGAAAATTTTCAAACAAGTTTGGATACATGGCCAGGGAGTTTTTGACTAAAGAACTAAAAAGAATCCTGACTTTTAATGCAATGAAAAACATTTTCAGAATACTTCGATCATTTATTTTAGGAACTCATATTCACTGGTCTTGTAAACAAATACAGTGTCATGCCCTTGCTGACAAACCAGTGATTATTTTTTACAACGCAGGACTGAAGCCAGAAGTCTCCCTTTTTTTTTTCTTAACTGACGTCATAGGATCCTGATCCTGCACGTGATAAGTAAGTCTGCTCAAGTGGCTGGAAGCCACGACAGCTATCTCACCTGATTTCCAATCACTGGCAGGCATCACTTTTCCCTCTCACAAAAGAGTGTTTCTTGTCCCTAAGCCAAGAATGGAGCGCTGTGACGCATTTATTCCCTCTGTTACAATCTGGAGGAACCCCGGAGACCAGATCAGTGCAACTTTAAGCTCCTCTAGGGATAATATGCAGACTGCGCAGTGGCTAGAGGCTGGCCTCAGGGCATTAAGCAAGATGAAGAAAGGGAGAGGATAAGGAGTAGTGTTTATAAAGAGGAAGGAGTGAGGAGATAGGTGAGGATGGGTAAAGGAAATGCTGTAGGGTTGGATGTTTTAGGGAGATTTTGTCTGAAATTGGTAGTTCTAAAATAAAACTTATTTTCTCAGTTTCTGTGTTTTGATCCACCATGTTCTCTGTTTGTGAGTTGATTGATTTTTTTTCTTCTTCAGTGTGTCAATATCAAATAAAATAGCCTGAATATGATAAATGTAGCTGAAATCTTTTAACTATATAAACTTTCCAGAAATATTGTATATTCTTGGATTTGTGAACCCTGTATGGTAATTTTGGATTTATTTTAGGTCAGTTCCAGTGTGGCAACAAACGCTGTGAAAAAGAGGATGGCCTGAAGAGCTGGGAGGTGAATTTTGCCTACGTGGAACACGGAGAGAAGAGGAATGCTCTGGTTAAACTCAGTAAGGGAAAAAAGCTAACTTTTAGCAATGTTATTCAAGAAATCTGAATGAAACTATGTGTCTGTCTGACACCCAACGTATAAAAATTGTGATAATCTATGTGTCAAACTACAAATAAATGACTGTAAATTTAGAATCCAGGGTCCTCATTTATCAAACGTTCGTAGAAACTGTCCTATATTTTATCCTACGCATGAAATTTAGAATGTTCGTACAAACGGTCAAAAGTCTGATTTATCAAATGTGCGGTAGCCATTCGTACGCACATCATGTGTTGATAAATCCCACTTGTGCGTACTCAGGTCATCGTGCCCGTTCACAGTCATTTGCATACAGAAACGCCCTCAATTAGCCATATTTGATAACAGCACTTCCTTTAAAGCCCATACAGGAAATCCCTAAAATGATGGCCAAAAGAGCAAAAAAAAAAACAAAGACATTTCTGTGACAGCGATCAGAGATCAGGGTACTTGTTGCAGAAGTGGAACAGAACCAACAATTGCTGTTTGGTTCTCTTAGCTTGATAGAAACCAATAAAATAAAAATTACTGCTTTGGAGAGAGTTGCAGATGCAGTTAATGCGCTCAGAAAAGAGAAATCCCCTCCAGAAATAAAAAAGAAATGTTTCTATATAAAAATACGCACAAAAAAACATGTAGCAGAGCACAGAAGGTTTAGAGTCGCTTCGGGAGGTGCAGAATACCACAGAGCTGTCCACAGTTGACAGATGTGTTTCCAGCTGTTACTCTGACGGGTGTTACTGTACACGGGGACAGTGAAAACATAGCTTCACCAACAGAACACGCAGGACCATCCAGTGTCCACAATCAAGATAAATCAAACTTTTGTTTTTATTATTTAAAGTGAAACACGTCCTTCTCAACCAGATAAAACAAGGAGCCAGTTTTTATTTTATAATTGGTGCTCTCTTTATATATAAATAAATGAAACAATTAGGCGCTTGGAGACAGGTAAATAATAGGCCTATACATTTTATTTAAAAACAGAAGTTCGTCCTGTCACACTGGAGGATCAGCCGGGTCAAACAGCTGATGCAAGAGTCACCAGTGCGTAAAGAAGGCGCAATAAAGACTCTTACAGAAGAGAACGAGCAGTTGCTGCTTGTGCTTCACACATAATGAATAAATAACCTAGTTACAATTTGAAACAGGCCTTTTTGTGATCAATTAATGTGTTGTTTATTTGGAAAGCGCTATCTGCTCAGGAGCCACGTGAGATCACTAATCATCTGCACGGTCACGGAAGACGCGCACCCTCCAGGGTGCAGGCTCTGCCAAATCCACCAATAATACAAGATCAGCCATCCTACAATCTCAAATACTTGTATTTTTATATTGTTGACCACCAATTATGTGATAAAGCTGTTTATTAACACACATAATTACTAATTGTTTCAGAGATAATTTGTGGATGAGGAACACGCGTGGGTGACTGAGAGCTTCAGAATTTCGGTTCCATGTTCTACCACTAGATGCTGTGGGTTGCACGACCAGAGCTGTACTTATATTTAGGAACATTTCTATGCATAACTACAAATTGATAAATACCACACGATGCGTAGAATTGTTCCAACGCACGAAATACGCACAGACCTGTGAACGATTGATAAATGAGTCATGTAAAAGAAAATGAGAGAAATGCAAATTTTCTAGTTCCAGCAATGGATTTTTTTCTTCCCTGATGGCCTAAGCATATTCCGAGATGACAATGTCAGGATTCATCTGGCTCAGATTGTAAAAGAGTGGTTCAGTGAGCATGATACACCATTTTCACACATGGATTGGCCACCACAGAGTCCAGACCATAACCCCATCGAGAATTTTTGAGATGTGCTGGAGAAGGCTTTGCGCAGCGGTCCCACTCGACCATCATCAATGCAAGATCTTGGTGAAAAATTAATGTAACACTGGATGGAAATAAATCTTGTGGCGTTGCAGAAGCTTATCTAAACAATGCCACAATAAATACATGCTGTAATCAGAGGTAATGGCGGTTCAGTGAAATGTAAGAATTTGTGACATTTTTTGGCAGCAATTTGTTTTTGGCAGCCAGTGTAATACATAAGTTTACAGTAATGTTTTGTCTGTTTTAGGACTTTGCCCCGAATGCTCGTTCCATCTCAACTTCCATCACAAGTAAGCAGACTTTATTTTTATTTTTATTTTTACATTTAAATTAATTTTTTTTCTTAAGGACAGATTTGATATTTTTGATATGTGAATCTTTTTAGGAGAAAGGAGGTAAAGGTAAAAACAAAAAGAAGGATACCAGAGGACAACCTGGGACCACCAAAGAAAAAGAAGAAAAACAAGAAGAAATCTTATTCTAAGAAACACAAACACAAGAAGCGGAGAGGTATAGGCCCTCACCTTTTATTTTAATTAAATTAACTTTTTTTCAAGGCTGTAATTAGATCAGATGGACCAACCTCACAGAGGCATAGTTGTTTTTGTTCCCTGAAATAGCATAGTTCTTAAAAAATGCATGTTTTTTTGTTTCTTCATTATTTTCTTTAGATTGCGCCACCTCTTCCAGCTGCTCCGACGCTGATTCGCAAAACTCGGACAAAGGTAACATGCATAACCTCCGATTCACAAACACATAAAACAAAATGCACACACATGGTTTAGAGGACTCACCATCTACTTCTCGACTTTTTAGTTGCAGCATTGCAAACCCCAATCCCACTCTAGAGTTTAAAAAGTACTACTTTTTTGGTGGGGGAGAGGGGAATTCTCTCAGTAAATTATTCTCCAATAACAGCTCTGCATAGTGATTCATAGTCTTTCACAGTAAATGAATCAGTTTAATTATAGATTTTGTACAAAGGTTAGAGGTTAAAAAGACAAAATTCACTTTGTTTTTCACTAGTTGTCCAGAACATTTCATCAGATATTTCCCCTCTTTTTCTACGTGGAATGACAGCAGAAAGACTTATAAGGCTTGGATTGTGAGCGGTTCAAGATGTATGTAACACAGT
Organism: Pachypanchax playfairii; assembly: GCA_006937955.1. NCBI lineage: Eukaryota > Metazoa > Chordata > Actinopteri > Cyprinodontiformes > Aplocheilidae > Pachypanchax > Pachypanchax playfairii. The sequence continues at coordinate 1,748,128 of SSNP01000103.1, forward strand.
TTTTACCTCAGATTTCAGACCTTTACCCTACTGAGAGTCTTTGGAATGTACCAGATAAGACACAACAGCCCCAATTTCCCATTATCTATGAAGGATTGCGATGAAAAATGATTAGAACTGTGTGTGGAAAGAAATCCTGTGACATTGCTTTAAATTTACTGAAACAGTGTTGCTGCAGATGTCAAATTCAAATTCCATCCTCAAAGCTCACAAAATATGAACCTTTTAGCCACATATTTCATTAGATCCAGATCTGTTTTGGTCTTTTGATAATGCTTATTTTAGTGGATGCAGCAGATATGTCTGCTACCACTGCTCTAAAAACAGTTCAGTTGTACCCAATAAACAACGAAATATATAGATTAAATATGTTTGTGTTTTGTAAATATTCCTCATTTTGAATTATTTTTATTCTTGTTTGGATGTCATACTGATTGAAGGATTTTTGCTTGATTTGTCACTTTTTTTGCCAGTTGTTATAACTTTAGCAACGAAAGACTTGTTTACAAGAAAGAGCAGCTATTAGACATGTCTAAGGCTCAAATAATAATAAAATAAAGACCCCAAATCCCTGATGAGTAAAAACAAGAAGACGTGGATGTAGAGCAGGAGCAAAGCAAAGAGAGAGAAAGAGGAAGTTTAAAGCTTCTTGTCTATCAGTATTACAGACAAATGAAAGATCTCTTTTTAATAAGATCAAGGAGCTTCTTTGATTACCCTGTCCACCTGCTCTTTACAAAATATAGAGCGCCTGTTTTTGTAAGTTATTATGAACAAATGTAAAGGTGATGTTATGAAAATTAAAATAATATCAAAAGGAGGGAAAATATAAAAAAAAAGCTGAAAGAAAACATCTTATTGAAAACATTTTATCTATTTATTCTGACCACCAATAATGTAAAATCTATTTTTATCCCAGAAGGGCACATGTGTAAACTTAGAACCAGGATCTGTTAACACAGACATATCGATATAACGTTCAGTGTTCAACCATTAAGCCTCACTGGTCACAGTGACATTCTCTTCTTTGATTTTGTTTGTGAACTCCTGCACATCTGGTGCCTTATCATATGTGTACGTTTGGTCATACCAGCAGCTTAGCAGGGGGTCTTATCCCATGTCTTAGTCCCGGGGGTTGCAGCTGCTGACACACTGAGTCGTACTGCCTCCTCTGTTTGTGAACTTCTGTGGCCAGATCATTGGAAAGCCTCACACATACGTTCTTGTACAAGATTTCAGCTTTCTTTCTTGCAGCATTCATCACGTCCACCTTCTGTCTATAGTTCTGGAACTTCCTTATCAGGGCTCTTGGCGGCACCTCTTTAGTTCAATGCTCTCTCCAGTACTATAGTTTTTCTCAGCAGAGCCATGTCTAGCACATCTGGCAGTTTAAGTGAGATCTCATCTCCATGTCAATTACCTTATTCTCTAGGACTTTATTTTTTCTTTCCAATGTCTCAACCAAATTTTAAAGTGTAGCATGATCATCCTCCACAGTGGAAAGATGTGCCGCCACTTGTACAATCCTTTTGGTGCAGTTACTTATCTGAGTTTTTGTTTCATCCACTGCTTTCAAAATCTCGTCACATCTGCCCAAAAACTTGCCCTTTAGCTTACCTTTCAAGTTGATAAAAAAAATAGCTTAAAACAGCAATCCAGAGTTTTCCCCTTTTTAGGAGTTAGGTATGATTTTTTTAAAATTCCATGAAACTGATTTCCGAAACCGGTTCTGTAAATAAATGTAGGAAAAACCTCATTTTTTTTCTCAGAGCCCTACCCTGTCCCGTAGAGGTGCATTTAATTTTAACTCGATGCCGCAATGAATTAGCCAATAGTGTTCTACATCCGCATACATACACCTGTCAATCAACCAAGTGTGCATGCACATGTATCCCAAAGAACAGCATTTGGAATAACCCCATCTAAAATGACGGTGTTACGCAACATAGTTGGATTTTCAGTAACGGAATAATCTAATTACATTGGATGACGGTTATATGCACAATGCTTATATGCAAACACACTTATATGCACAAAACTGCTGGGCACGTTCCTGTGTCATAGAGAATTCATACGCTTTTATGCACAGCACCGACGGATATATGCACAAAACATTTGGAGGTATCATATATGCATCTCACTGAATCCTGCTATTTCTCGCTAGTTGCTTGATCGTGCACCTCCGCTGGTGTTGTCCCACCCACTGTCGCTGTCAGGTGACTGGAAATAGGCTGCTCTGGCGTTCACGCACGCATGTCTGGTGCATCTGTTTGAAGCTGTCAGACAGTCGCAAAAAATAATCTTCAAATTTTTCAGTGTGAAATAGTGTCAAAGTAACATTTATTCTATGAGTTTTTAGTGCCCGATCATAAGTTCTTAATATCCAATATGTAAAGCCGTTCTGTTCTGTTACTAACTGTAACTGTATCTGTACCGTTACCTAGGCTTCCATGCACCGAGGTCGTGCATATAACCGTCGTCCACTGCTGTTATTGGTAGTGAACGTAAAATACAGTGTGTTACTATATTGATAAAACAAACTTTGCAATGTGGCTACACACACAGAAACACATGGTTCTGTTGAGGCTGGGTGGCTTGGTTTATAAGATGTCCACCGTAGTCTAGCGATAGTGCTCGCCTCTCATTCAGAGGACCGGGGTTTGATCCTTGGTGCTGACAAGACCATGTGTGTTGAGGAAGAATCAGTTTTGTTGACAAGTTTTATCTGTATAGTACAAGAAAGTTGTTTTTTATGTAACGCAGTTACTTTCTCAGGTAATTATTTATTTTTTTGTAGAGTAATTCAGTTACTAATTCAAATTACTTTTTGGAACAAGTAGTGACTATAACTAATTAACTAACTATAACTAATACATACATACATACATACATACATACATACATACATACATACATACATACATACATACATACATACATAAAAATTGTATAACTGTAACTTACCCGTGAAGTGTTCAACAAAGGTGGCATGTGCACATGTATGAGAGCCAACGCTGGCTATGGGTTCACAGAAACAGGAGGGGTGGGACTCAAAGGTGCGACACATTTTTTTGCCTCAGTGGCGCCCTCTGAGAAAAAACTCAGAATTTCTGCTTTAAAATTAGATAAAGCCCTTTTGTCAGCAGAATACACTCACCTAAAGGATTATTAAGAACACCTGTTCAATTTCTCCTTAATGCAATTGTCTAATCAACCAATCCCATGGCAGTTACTTGAATGCATTTAGGGGTGTGGTCCTGGTCAAGACAATCCCCTGAACTCCAAACTAAATGTCAGAATGGGAAATAAAGGTGATTTAAGCAATTTTGAGCGTGGCATGGTTGTTGGTACCAGACGGACCGGTCTGAGTATTTCACAATCTGCTCAGTTACTGGGATTTTCACACACAAGCATTTCTAGGGTTTACAAGGAATGGCGTGAAAAGGGAAAAACATCCAGTATGCTGCAGTCCTGTGGGTGAAAATGCCTTGTTTATGCTAGAGGTCAGAGGAGAATGGGCCGACTGATTCGAGCTGATAGAAGAGCAACTTTGACTGAAATAACCACTCATTACAACCGAGGAATGCAGCAAAGCATTTGTGACGCCACAGCATGCACAACCTTGAGGCGGATGGGTTACAACAACAGAAGACCCCACCGGGTACCACTCATCTCCACTACAAATCGGAAAAAGAGACTAGAGTTTGCATGAGCTCAAAATTGGACACTTGAAGACTGAAAAAATGTTGCCTGGTCTGATGAGTCTTGATTTCTATTGAGACATTCAAATGGTGGAGTCAGAATTTGGTGTAAACAGAATGAGAACATGGATCCATCATGTCTTGTTACCACTGTGCAGGCTGGTGGTGGTGGTGTAATGGTGTGGGGATGTTTGCTTGCCACACTTTAGGCCCCTTAGTGCCAATTGGGCATCGTTTAAATGCCACGGGCTACCTGAGCATTGTTTCCATGTCCATCCCTTCATGACCACCTTGTACCCATCATCTGATGGCTACTTCCAGCAGGATAATGCACCATGTCATAGAGCTCGAATCATTTCAAATTGGTTTCTTGAACATGACAATGAGTTCACTGTACTACAATGGCCCCCACAGTCACCAGATCTCAACCCGATAGAGCATCTTTGGGATGTGGTGGAACGGGAGCTTCGTGCCCTGGATGTGCATCCAACAAATCTCCATCAACTGCAAGATGCTATTAATCTATCAATATGGGCCAACATTTCTAAAGAATGCTTTCAGCACCTTGTTGAATCAATGCCATGTAGAATTGAGGCAGTTCTGAAGGCGAAAGGGGGTCAAACACCGAATTAGTATGGTGTTCTTAGTAATCCTTTAGGTGAGCATTTAGATATATATTTTAAATCTCCCTACAGAATCAGATCTAGGTAAACAAATTCTCACTTTACAGGCTAAAAGTGACTAAAGCTAAAGCTAAAGTTAGGTGTTGGTCAAGTTTTCCTTCATGAAAGTGTGTTTAAATTGTCTGTGATGCTTTGTTTACAGACTGCGAAGTGGGGAATGAACTAAGCAGCCAGTCGGAGGCTGACCACTGGAGAGGCCCCGCCCCTGCTGTGTTGGAAAAGTCGAGGTGAGGTTAACAGCTAATGTTCGTTGTACAACTCCACTAAGCTCCTGTAAAACCATCAGACAGTTCTCTGTATAGAACAACAGGTAGACCTGTTACAGAGCCTGAATTAAGCCATTTAATAGGAGCAAAGTTGGTGCACCTTTAACTTTTAAGAGAACTGTTTGGATCATTTTTTTCTCTATCTTGTATCAGTATTTGTTTCTAATATTATTTCGTGTCAGAGTTGATCATAACCCCCCTCAGTAAATTGTTTATGTCAGCACTGAACATGACATGAACTGACAGTTCTGTGTTTTGCTTGTTTTGTCTGTTTAGGGAGGAAGAGTTTGATGAGTACTTTGAAGACATGTTTCTTTGAATCCGCTGCTATCAGCTGCAGCCCTGCTGTGACTACACTTTCTTTTGTATCCCGCAGACATTAACTATGTTCTATTTGGGTCTTGTGTGCATGAAATAAACATAATGTTTATCCTGCCTCTCTGCCTGTCAGACTTCTGTTTACATTTCTGCCACCATCATGTGCTGGAGTCTCTCCTCCATCATGGTGAGAGTAGTTGTAAGCCAAGCTTTGCCGTCCCAAAAGCCCCAGTGCCAAAAACCACTTTCAGTCACAGCTTAGAATCAGGGGAAAACATTTTCATAATATTTTGGTGTTCAGTGTAATGTACATGTAATGTAACCCCAGTTTATTTTCATCAGATTAAATGCCCAAGAGCCTTTAAACAATAGCAGAACCACTTTTAGTCATTGCTAGACCATGAAACTAGAATATGGTTTATAATAGTAAGTTCAAAACATAGTCTTCTAAATGCTTTTCCAGAGTTTGTAATTATCTGTAAAAACACTAAAATAAGAGTTTAAAGGCCAGTTTCTGCATGGATGTTTTAATTTAGGGTTGGTAGAGCTGACCAATCAGAACAAACCAGGATTTTGGGACGTAGTCAAGCTTTATTGTTTTCTGTTTTGATGAGAAATTGAACAAAAAATTAAGCACCCTAAAAAACTTGACCTCTCAGTTCTCTTTCTTGTGTTTTCAGACTTTTTGAGGCACAAGTTGTTCAAATGAAAAGCAGGTGAGGCAGATTTCAAAGCTTTAACCTAAACTTTTAAACCCTGGAAAAGTTTCAAAGGCAGCTCCTTATAGGACTGCTAAAAAGGCAAATAAAAAAACTCCTGTTTGACTTCAAAGGATTCTTAAGACAATTTCGATTCTACAGTTGTAGTGCTCTGTTCTGTTCAGCAGCAACGTTTTTGTGGGAAAGTCTTCTGACAAAAACCTGTTCTGGTTTCTGCACTGCAAAATCATGGTTAGACGTTCACTAGTTGACTTTTGAAAAGAGCTCTTCAGAATGAGAAAGATAAAATATGACTTATTGGTTACCACAAGCAGAGCTGTGTTAAAAGGTGGTGGAAATATTTCATTATAAGATGTCAGAAAACCAAAAACAGTAATGTCCTTATTGCTTTACTTTTCTTAGAAATGTGTAAAAAATAGGAATTTGAAGTTGCTTGGAGATTATAGAGCATGTGTGTTTTTTTTTATATAAACTTTCCCATTTGTATTTGCACAAGTCCCAACAAATGTCAGTCATTAGTCATTTGCTTTACTTGCTTGTTCCTGTGTAGGGGTGTGAGGAGCTGGTGCCTCTTTCCAGCAGTAATTGGGCAGGAGGCTGGGTTACACCCTCTAGTCCATCACAGGGCCACCAACAAATCACAAATTAACAAATCACCAACAAATATCCATGTAGGCAATTATTCATCTTACACTGCAACAACAGATTTAAAGTTTGGTTTTCACACAGCTCTGGGTCACTAACCTCCCTGTAAAGTACTTATCAGTCAGCCATTAAATTAGAATCAACCACTTAATGTCAAGCAGGTCAGTTTTTTATCGCCAAAATAAACAAATGGGCAAAAAAGATTAGGTGTTCAAATCCAAGACTTTATTCAGAGTTTAGATCCGAACAGTCATGAAGCCATAAGACTCAATCCGAGTGGATATTCTTATCCTTGGTAAAAAGGTGACCCAATATCATGCATTCTCCAACCTATTGCATGTAGAATATGCTGAAAACAGGCGCCAGGAGCAGCATTGTAAAGCAGTGTTGTAAAGCATCGAGTCAAGCGGGGGGATGAGATTCAATCTACTGATCCTCTTTTCCCCCAAAGGCTCATCCAGCCTCGGAGCTTCCAAGATCCAACACGATATATGACTAAGAAGGAACGCTGTTGCAGCTAAACCCTCAGAATGCTGCTCTTTATTGTTACTCTTTATTTTTTTACATTTCCATGACTTCCTATATTTGCTTACAGATATTACATCTTAGACATACAGTCATTGCATACATCAAACAACAGATTTCTAATGTTTCAGTGACAATTCATAGGATTAGAGTGATCTAATTTCCCCTTGGGGATTAATAAGGTATTATTGAATTTAAAAATCAAGAAAACAATGCATTACTTTGCGTTTACCAAAGAATCCAAAGGAGAAGCTAAAGGCTGTTGTTATTACAGGAAATTCATTCAGTCAGAGCTGGACTGAGTAAAGGTTTTCATGCAGTTTTGACTCCAGTGATTACAACAGCACCTTGCTTCACCTCAGGCAGTAGACAAGGAGCTTCCACTTAGGCCCAAAAGCCTAGCTAATAGGCTTAAATGCTTTTGATTGATGTACCATTGATTAGCAGAAACCACATTGCACAATAGGAAGTTGCACCCCCTCCCCTTTGTACTAATGTTGGCCAGTGAGTTAAGAACTTTGGCCATTGCCTTGTACAGTTGATGAAAAAAAACACAGCTGCATCTTCAAAAACACTGCTGTTTGCACATATATATGATAAAGCTCAGTTAGCCTAATTTACCTCCTCTGTAAGAAGGGTATTTAAAGTCTAAAGCTGTGTGGATCTGAAACACTGGCAGGCAATCAAATCCTGCTAAAGCTTCTTAAAAGAGAGATAGATCTACTGAACCATTTGATTCTTGCCAGTTTAGAGGAAGCAAAACTCAGACTTCAGAATATACTTCAGTTCTAATCAATTTAAAGTCTATTTCTACTTAATAAACTATAGATAAGTATTTTAATGAAGTTGGGACCAAGTGTATGAGTTTTAGCCCAGCGCAACTTAAAGATGTTCATTGAAGCTAATCATAAAGTTTTACAAAACATTTTCCGACAGATTCTTTCAAAGCTTATCTTGTGTTTTCTAACAATGGAGATGTTCAAGTACAAAATGCCAAAAGAATCAAAACAAAACAAAAATATATATTTAATAACTCAAATATACCACTGTGCATCTCACTGGTGCCTTTTTGAGGAAATTAACCTTTTCTCTGATTAGTTAAGCTCCATCACTCCATATTCGGTCTCCATTACAGCATTAACAAAACTTTTAAACTGTAGTTTTCATCTTTAGTTGCTAAAAAGATTAAACTTACATTTTTTACATATATTTAACTGTTAATACAATCATCATTTTAGCAGACTCTCATCACTACAAAACAATATTATTTTTATCCTTGTAGTGTCTGCCTTTTGTCTCTTGGTTTCGACTTGCTGCTGCTTAACCAGCAGCAGCTTAGTACATTGTGCAATCTACAGTTTTATGACATGTTGTGTTCATGTTTGCCAATAAGATCACTGTCTAAATGCTATTGCTTTGGTATGTTTGTGCTCCTCACAAAGCTCAAACATGACCTATTTAAACCATGCACAAAAATATGCTAGCATCTTCGCAAGACTAGCACATGAGTTCAGCGGCACATGGTTCAAACCAGGGTTTCAATTATAACTGTTGACTGGGCATAAATAGGTTGTTTTCATTATTTTTAAATGTTCATAGGGCTGTTTGTAGCAGGAAGAAGTTTCATTTTCTCCCACAGAGCCTCTCTTTGCAGGGTCCCATCATTTTTTCCTAATAAATTGTTCTTTCCTCTTGGATGATCAGCTGGTATAATCCAGGCTGCAGTGCAGACTGGATCGAGCTAAACTATGCTGAACTGGACTAGAGCAAAACAAAACCCAGAGTTGAAGTCAGAGAAGTGAACCAGAGAGATCTAAGCCAGTGTTGGGAAGATCCAAAAAAAGGTGTCTTGTAGATGATTGTAGGTGACTTGCTATGTCAGTCCTAAACAGTCCACCTTAGTCCAGATCCAAGCAGTCAAAGACTTTAACAGATGATGCAGGTCTTTGATTTTCCTCCCTCACCACCACCAGCTACATGAATAAAGAGAGAAAAATAAGCAAGATGCAAATCCTGCACTTCAATTAATAGAATTGGAACCATCTTATTTTATTTGACCTTTTCTGGCTTCTTCCTCTTCTAGTCGCTTCTTCTCATCTTCAATGGCCTTCATCTTTGCATTATATACCTCTGCTAGCTCATTCCAGTGAGCTCGGTTGTTATTTAGACCATCAAACATGGGCTGAATCTCTTTGTGGAACCTGGAAAACTCCTGAAAAATTAAGAAAATACAAAACAAAACTGTTATCTCTTGCTAGGAGTTTTTCTTTTTGTATCAAGTGAATTCTATTTTTCAGAATCAGGTGGAGACACAAGAATACCTCTGCGCAGCTAACAATACCACTGCATTACAAAAAGTCTCCTTTATTGGGTTTTTCTAGCCTGCCTGATTGCAAGGTTGTTTGTTTCCTTTGTCATTGCACGGTTAATTCTGCTTTAACAAGTATTTACTTTGCTGAAGGCAAATTAGGAGGAGAGGCTAAGTAAAAAGTTACCTTGTACACAAATGAGCAGACAAAGTCAATGAAACCACATTGCATTTTGGGTAGCTGTTCAGCACAGTTTCTATCCATCATGGGCTGAATGAGAGAGGGGGAAAAATGTGAAAAAAAAAAGGTTATATAAGAACATATACAGAACAAAAATAATGTGAAAGGAAGAAATGAAGACACTGGAGGAGGAGCAATAGTCTTACAATTGGTTGCTGGTCCAATACACTTCTTTCTAAATCACCCTGCTCCCAGAATTCAGCTGCAACCATCAAAGCCACCTAAGCAGAAAATTACACGGGGGAACAAAAGATGGCAGAGGAAAGGAATAATAGCATGAGTGTCAAAAAACTCTAAAGAAATAAAGACATTTCATTCTAAACTAATCAGATAATTATTTTTAGCCCTTTCCAAATTAGATGACCTGTTGACTTGTAAAGTATCTGATCTAAAAGTACAAACAAAACAAAACATGTAGCCCATTTGAACTTCATCCTTTCAACTTCATCATTGTAAATAAATGTAATAAATCAAAGACAGAATGTCTTCTGAAAGTGAAAATAAAATTCATCTAAGTTTTAAAACTTACTCAATGAAAGCTTTATTTTTTTATTTGCTTGTAAACTTTCCTCCCACTCACCTTGCTCTGTACCTCCCATGGTTTGGTGATAGCTGACAAGTCACAGCCTGTCATCATCATGGCCCTGGAGGAGAAAAAACTGTCAGTCAGTCAAAAAGGAAGAAGATGTCACTCTGCTCATGATGCTAATGATTTTCAAGGCCCTGCTGTGTCAGAAATCTTCTAAAATGCAGAGAGATTTTACTTCTTGATGCCCTCAACAGCTGAGTTTTTTGCCTAAGCAAGTTACGTACATGACAATTTCCTTTCTGATAGGATTGTTGGAAATATAAGCCGTTGCCTCCTTTTCGTCTGTCATGGGCTCTGTAGCATTCACAATGTTCTGGAACATGGTTCTCTTTCTATGTGGAAACAAAAACGAGAGAAATAAAATTAGTCTGACCATCTGAATTAAAGCAAAATCTGATAAAATCTGTAAGTTGGAATCCCTTCATGTGAAAAAAAAAAAAGTTTTTCCATGTCATTTGTCATTCAATAGTAAAATGTCAACAGATAACCCCAACCCTATCAATAAAGCAACTCAAGTCAGCTTCTTTATTCCAATGCTGATAATAAATTTCTTTCTATCCTTAAGATTTTAACCTGAGAAAAAGCAATCAAATATTTTTAAAATATTGACTAGTAACAATAAAATAGATGCATAAGAATAAACAAAAACTTATAAATTTTAGAAATACAAAAATATTTGACAGATATACAGAGCCTCCTACGAGACATGGGTGAATACTTTCTCATGCGTGCCACATACTTCCCCCTACTACAGTAGTCAGAATCTGTGGGCACTGCTTCTTAAGTTAACAACAGTGCCGAGAAAATATGTGACGTGCACAAGATACTATTTGATGAAAAGTTTTTTTTTTCACCCACGTCCCTTTAGGGTCTCTGTACAAATATACTAACAAAAACACGGAGTTTTAAAATAAAACAAATATGTAATTAATCACAAATGCTTAGTACTTTTGCCGTTTATGTACATTAAATAACATTTTTTTCTTTGTTCTAATTGATGTCTCATTATTTTCCCAATTTATTTCTATTGTTTTATTTTTCATTTTTCATAAAAGTAATTTTTACCTACGCCAAGGAGGTCATGTTTTCATCGGGGTTTGTTTGCTTTTTTGTCTGTCTGTTAGCAGGATAACTCAAAAACCTATGGAGGGATTTTGATTAAATTTTCAAGAAACGTCAGAAATGACCCAAGGAACAATCGATAAGATTTTGGGGGTGATCCAGATTACTGTCTGGACCCAAGAATTTTTTTAAGGATATGGACATAGTACTTTCTACAATATGTCTGCTTGGTCTGTGCAATCAGAGTGATTTTCTAGTTTTTTATTGTTGTTATTATTAAAGAAAACCTACTTGAAGTACAAAGCCAGATCAGTGGCGATGATGCAAACATCAAACAAGTGCTGCACTGTCTCAAACTGACGTTTCTGAAGGTTGCAGAAGATGTTCAAGCACTGTGAAACAAAACAGAATGAGTTCAGCTTGAGTATTTTTACATCTGGTTTAGGTTTTTGGTTGATTCATTGAACCCCACCTCCTCTCCCATGAGTGTCTTGCTGTATTCCAAGTGGTGCCTCTCCATAATAGATGAACCGTGAAGCTTGGCTAGAGGAGATGCACTCCTGCATAAGATCAAGAGAAATGAGCGGTTTGGACATGCGCAAACACATTTCCTGTCGTGATCAGAGACAATGTGGGACTTGCTTTGTCTGATAGAGGTTGTTGGTTCCTCTGTGGTCAATATCATGGCAGAAAGCTGCAGCCACCATGGCGAAGGCATCTAGATCGGAGTAATATTTCCTCAGCTTCCCAGTCTGGTAAAGAGGAAAGATGTGAATTTGAGCATCAGATGCAGGTGATGTGTGCTAAACTGTAATAAAAAAGCTAACCTGCAGTAGGCAGAACATGGTGTGGCCAACGTTGAAACCGTGCCTCCAATTATGATAGGTGATGGCACGGTAACCCTTTCTCACAGTATACATCCACCTGGTCAATGTCTGAAATGATAATGGGAATTTTTTGTAAAAAAAAAAAAAAGAACTTCTTTAAAGAAACCACATCTGTATCTGAAAGACTAATCTAAGAAAAAGTCATTTGTTCCATGGCTTTAGAGTGATTTCACTTTGTATTTCAAAGATCAAAGTTATTTAATGTCAAGCGAAATATGCAGAAAAACTTCACAAAGAGATTTTTATCTTAAAATAATAATTTTACAAATCCTGAAAAGATCCTGGATGAAAGAAGCTGAAGAATAATGAGTCCAGTTCACACAGCCATAACTGGTAGGAATTTCCTCCCCTAGGTAACATTTAAGCACCTTGTTAGGCTTGTTCTGCAAAACAAGTGACAGACTGCAGTGACTCACCTCCGCGGGAACTTTAAACTTTTCAACAACTCCGAGCTCAAAGAATATGCGAATGCCGGCTTTAATGAGGCCATGCTCGGAAACAGGGAAGTCACTGAAGCCAAACGAGTACAGATTCTCTCCATCCACATTGTCTGCTGGTGGGCAGTTTGCTCTCTGAATAAAATGCAAAAAGCAGTTCACACAAAAATGCATTAGTGACTCTCTCTTTACCCAAAAAAGCATGTTTATACAAGATATGTTTGTAAGCATGTGAGATTATTTTGTGATGTGGGATTAAGGGACACATACCAAGAGTTTGTACATCTCTTTCTGGTCACAGTCTTCAGGCTCTGCATCAAACTTCTCCTTGGTGTTCTGATCATAAAACAATCATTCATATGACATTTACATTCTATTCATGGTCATAGAGTCATAGTCATATCTGTAGCAATTAATCTTTAAACATCTTGTTAAGTATTAATAAACTCAGAGTTGTCACCGTGTAACCATTTGAGTCACATCTCAAACTGTATAAGAGTTTAAAAAGCCAGCTGAGATGAGACTGACCAGAATGGACTGCAGTTCATCTGTGGTGCATTTGGTTTGGTACATAAGCATCTCCTGAGCAATGTCTTTCCTGTACTCCATCCGGTTCAGCCTGTCATAAGTGTCACAGTTCAGCCACGACCAACCCAGGAACTGTGTCAGTGCCTGTTCAAACAAGATGAGAGTGCAAAAAGAAAGAAGAGATTATTTATCTTATTTATAAAGATTCAGATTCAAAATTTCAGAGGATTGTTGTTAAAGGACATTTTCCAAACTGTTCCTACACATACTGTTTGTCAGGCAGCAGCCTCCATGCTGTGGAGGGCCCGGTATGCTACAAAAGGTAGTTTACTAACTTTAGATGTTAACCTAATGTTTTTGCATGAAGAAGGAAAGAGAAAAACAGCCAGACCCATTTTTGCTGAAGACAAATGTTTGGTCACAAATCTGCAAATTGAAAGGCAGTTATTTCGAGAACACTTCAAATACTTTAGCACACGTCTTACATCATCACTCAGAGCTAATGAAAGTGAAGCAGTGGCAGCCACTACCAACTCCTGATGAGTGCACACCCCACCACTTCACTAAACTTCCAGCCAACTCAGCACAGCTAAAACAAAGATGTAAACCTATTGCTTGTTTCAGTTCAAGTGATTTTTGCCCCTTTATTATTGTGAAGAATGAAAACTTCAGATTCAGTGCAAGTGATTGAGCCTGAGTATGTCATACCCTCACGTCAGTTTTTCAGAGAGAAAACTAGACCATGAGTTTACGAAGAGATAAAAGTTAAAGTTGAGGAAGCCTTGGCCAAAGCCCACAGAGTAGTAATTACATGTGATGTAGACTTCTGGAGCAACTCACTCCTTCATCACATTCACATCACAGACACCTGGCAGATCAAGCTGCGTGCATTACAAACAAGTGATGTACAAAAATTGAGTCTGAACTAAATCATGACTTGTAAGATTCATATCCCTAATGCTAATCTGTCAATACCAATTTTGCAAATTGTGATTTTTCTAAAAAAAAAAAATTGGATGTAAAATCTCAACCCAAATGTTACTGAAGAGTAAAATAAGCTGTAAACATGTCTCTGCAGGAAACATTTTCTTTTTATTAGCCTCTTCTACCACTTGTGGTTCCTCTGAATTTAACCCTTTAATGTTACGATTAGTATAAAAAAATTAGAGCCTTCAATCAGAGATAAACTAAGACCTGTTATTGTTAGTGCAAATTAGTGCTTAGTGATAATATGGTGACAATTTTCAAGGACTGGGAAAAATATTGTTTTTTTGAGTTTCTAATAGCCCAAACGCTAAAATTCATTCGATTCCAGTAACTGGGTGATTGTCTGAGTCCTAACCTCGGTGATCTGCTCATCATACTCATCGAATGGTTTTCCATCTTTCCTGTTGAAGAAAGTGGCGATGCCCACAATCTCTTCTTTCTTGTTGACGATTGGCAGTGACAAGACATTTTTGATGACAAAACCCGTCTCATCCACTGCCTCTTTCTGTAAAACACACATACATACAATTCAGGGTGAATCCCACTTCCTTCAATAAATAACCTTACACAAATCTGTTATCGGAAAAGATTAATGTTTTGTTCCATACCTGGAACGTGAAGTAATCGTCTGCAGCAACATTCATCATGTTGCAGATCTGCAGGAAGTCACGTAAAAAACGTAAAAGATTATTGAGTTATTGTAATATATTATAGATCATTCTGAATGTTAGACTAAACCATAACTGCTTCATTCATAGTACAGAAATGAGCTAAAATAAAATGAAATGCAATAAATTGTTAAATTTCAACTGCAACAAGTCTAGTTTTACTTTTATTAATTCTAGGGGCTTTAATTATGAACTCTGTAACTTACAAAGCCATTTTCTGCAACATATGTAGGCAGTCCACTGACCAGAGCCCAGTGATCTGCAGGTGGACCACTGACAAAGAAACATCACATTTTTAACATGAACCTTATGTATACACTAAATTTTATTACATATTACTTTTAATGTCAGTGTTTTAAAAATTGTTTTAATAGTATTATTTTAATTTAAGCATATTAGCCAGTATCGCTTACGGTATGACTTTGATTTCTTCTTTGGCTTCTAGGAGATAGTCAATGATCTTGTAAAAGATTATTTCCTGTTTAATAAATAAAAGCCTGTTAGAAAGTATCAATTATGTATCAAGTATCAAGATAGTCAAAGAAACATATTTAAAGTATTATATATGTAAATAAAAATTCTAATAATGGATTTATCACCCTTCCATCTGGAGTTTTGGGTCCTTTATAGGGTTCCACATCTCCAAGTTTCACAGGCCACTCATCATAAAATTCCTGAAGGAGAAAACACACACACACAAAGACTGATGTGTGTCTGTTGTGTTAGGAAACATTAATTAAATGCAGTGAAAACAGTATTTTTATAAAACCAACCTTTTCTTTGGTCAGGTCCAATAGACCCACTGAGTAACGATCACATTGCAGATAGGTCCTAACAGTGTAGAGAGCTTTGTGGAACTGTCTCTCAATGTCTGTCAACTCCTCAAACACTTTACTGGCTGACCAGAGCAGCACCTGGAGCAAAACAAACCCGGAAGTGCATGCTGGGAAATGCTTTTCACTAATACAATACTGTCTTGATTGTAGACAGAACTAAAAGGAGATGCTATTAAGTTTACCTGACTCCTCCTGGATTCCACATTGAACATGTAGGCAGTATGGTGCTGCAGAGCGATGACTTGGGCAAAAGTCATGTACTTGTGGAAAAGCTAAAACACAGCAATAAAATGCAAGACACATTGGAATAATTAGTAAAATATGTGTGCTCATTTTTCTAAACATTGCAGTTATTTTAAATAGGCATTTACAAAGATTTTGAGTGCATTTCATTGGTCATAATAGGATGATCTTTTAGATAAAAGTATCCTTCTGATACAGGAAAAAGTGATTAATTGTGTTTTTAGTATAATAATAAACAGTATGATAATAATCAAAATAACCAGAGATTTACAGTTAAAGCCAACACTAGAGCTTATATTATGCACATTAGGTAAGATCCAGAGGTAGTAGTCTGCAAAAACATCATCTTCATCTGACCTAGTTTATTCTTGATGGAATTGGGTCTCATTGTAACTGTTGTGGCTCCAGAGGTAGCAGTGAATGTGTTCTGATAGAGACTGCTGAGAGGATCAGTTTCTTTTTAGATGTTTTTTTTTCAGGTTGCTTTTTAGCAACTAAAACCACCAAGCCATTCAAATCTGATTGGCTCCTTTGGCTGTAATGAGAGTGTTTTGTGCTCTACTGGTGGGATGTAATCACTGAAATAATCTCCATTCAGATGAACATTTCAAAAGTCTGAGCAGTGATTTTTTTTTTATCCTATGCAACAATGTTGCAGTGTGAGGTGAAGTCTGAAACTGTTTTTCAGTATCTAATGAGCTAACCTCTCTGGGCTCTGTCTGCAAGCCAAATGGATAAATGTTAATGTATCTAGCCTGACCTTCTCATCCTCAGCAGTGAACGCATCAGCTCCTATTTTGTTCAGCGCCATGGCGACTCCAAGACAATCCTTGTCAGCCATTATGGGGAAAGTCAGCATGCACTTGGTTTTGTAGCCAGTCTGTTTGTCCACAAAATCACAGAACTTTGGGTTCTGGATCAAGTGAAAACAGGGAGAAAAAGGGAAAATTAGAAAAACTAAAATTTCAGGAAAAAAAATAACATTTGTCTTCATTTTATACACTTGACTTTTCCTTTCTTGTGAAGAGCATTTAAATGTTAAATTTTATCTTTTTTATCTTTATCTGCAGATCAAGAATCAGAATTCAGTTACTGGTAAAAAAACAAAAAACACAATGTCTGAGTAGCTTTAAAATAGAAATCTATTTCTATTTAAGTAGAAATAAAGATATTTAAAGGCATTCACAGTCACTTGACAGCTATGCTAAATTTTGAAGATTAAAAAAATAAATAAAAACAATAAAAAAGAAAAAAGCATTACATAGAACAAGAAATTATTATACGCCTAAATTTGGACATGTTACACATTCATTCCTTTCTTTAGTTAGCTCTTAATTTGCTTTCAAAGCAGATCACAGGAATCTCTGGGCTAGAAATAAATATAGTTGGGCCAAAAATAAATAGTTAAGTTCAGCTGGTACATCTTGGAAGGTAATTACACCTGGTGTCATTTCAAATATCTTGTTTTCTTTAGTTTTTTGTTTTTCTTAAAAACTAGTTCAACATCTTTACTGAAGTTTATGACAGTTTCTTTAATAATCAAGAAGTCTCACCTTAGTTACATCAGGAACATTTTGTGGTTTTTTGGAGGTTGCTGTGTGCCCAACTACGCCCATGTCAGTGGGGAATACGATTTCACCTTGCGGGTTCACCAAGTTGGCCTCGTATTTGGACGTGGGAGTTACATCGAAGAGGCAAGTAGCGAGCTCAGGAATTCCGTTTCTGGAGCGGCACAGGTAAAAGCTGACCCTGTCGGCCTGTAAAATAAGAGCCACCCTCTGCAAGACCTTGTGAAGGCTCTTTTCCATGTTACCTGGTTTTTGCAGCTCCTGGATCAGTTCGAAGATGATGGAGGCCTCTTGCACAGAGTTAACATCTTTGAATGAAGCTGTGTCTTTGATGTCCAGTGACTGATTAAAGGCAGTGGTCAGAGCTTCTGCTCTCAACTTCTTATCGAAATACTCTTTGGCAAACTGTGGGTTGTTTTCCAAATACTTCTCCACACTATCCTTGTCTGCCATTTTGATATTAAAAATGTTCCTTTTAGGTGTTTCTTCTTTCTATCAAATCATCACCTGCAGGAAAAAGCAAAACTAAGATATATGTAGTTGCCTTCTGGGTTGGCTGGACAAATTAGTGTCCCTTTGAATGGACATGCATCCTCTTCCGTGGACGCATCCTGTGTCTACCAACATACAGAACAAGACCAAAACGCTGCTTAGAGGCTGAAAGGATCAAAGCGGCTGCTAATTAACGTGACGTCAGGACATTAAAACCCCTTCTTTAAGCATCCTTAACCCGCAAATCCCAGTGCTGATCATTTCACATGGGGCAATCCCTCCCAGCTGAGGAAGAGTGAGATCCTGTCAGGTCCCATGTCTGGTTGAACATTTACACTATGCATGTAGCTGGGATGTGATCAGTACTGCATATTAAATAAAACCCAAGCATTCTTTATCAGTTTAACTTGTAACTTTTGTCAGTCTAGAGACATGAACTGCTCTTGTCCAATCAGTATTTTTTCCTGAAGGGGCTTGCACACATTGATATAGAACAAATGGATTTTATGCTAATGGGCCACAAGCACCCCTCCCCCCACCATCCTACGTATAAAAGAATATATTGGTCACTTTGATTTGTGTTTCTATGTAACAGTTAAAAATAATATCTCAAACAATGTAGATAGTTTGTGAATCATCTCAGTTTGAATAAATACAGTCTTTATTCAACAGAATGGTTGAGATAAAAAAGGTAGAATTGTTGGTAGTTACCATTTTAAAACTGCTTCAATCTCCAAATTTTCATAGAAGTTCAACAGGATTTTATTAAGCACATGGTTATTTGTAAGCTGAAGTAGCACCAGTAGTAGCAAAATGTGGCACTTCCAGGTCATCCAGGGTTCTTGTACAACAGGAATTACAAACTACACTAAAACATTCTTCAAAATGACCAAAAGATTACTTTTAATGATATTTTTTTTCCTTTATTAATCCCTCTTGGGGAAATTCTGCTCTGCATTTAACTGAGGCACAGAAGGCAGCCATTTTGTATGGTACCCGGGGGGCAGTTGCAGAGTTCAGTGTCTTGCCCAAAAGGATTCTTTAACAGCCTGCCGGTACCGGGGATTAAACCTGCGGTCCTCCGAATAAAAGGCGATCTCTCTTCACAGTTTTTTATACCAAGTAAGACTAACTCACTGACTGTAATTTGTACCAGATTGAAGTTGGTATGGTGTAGCAGGTCAGAGAATGGCCTCAAAGAGTAAAACATAAGATGTTTGGCTCTTAGTGGGCGGAACTAAAGTTATCACAAAATATGAACTGGTAGTTTGGTTTAGTAAGCCACTGTGATCATCTGTATGCGCTTTAGTCCAGATCTAAGAAATTTTCAAGGAGTTTTAACAGCTTTTTAAAGCTTGAAATCAAAGTAATGCCACACCCACATCATAAAGGTTTTGGAAAGTCTTTTTGTAACTTTTGACCTACATGCCTAAAGACTGGATTGCTCAAGTTTTTTGGTGATACGTGAAATGATAAATGGTAAATGGCGTTGTATAGCCCTTTTTTTCTTAAATCAGATGACTCCCAAAGCGCTTCACACTGCAGACTGTCATTCACCCATTCACACGCACACTCAAGTTTTGTGGTGATAAACTACACACACTCCTCTATGAGGAGTTCATTCGACCTGTGTGATATGTCAAAATTGTCATTTTTTCCCCCAAATTTTGCTAAAATTCAGGAGTTTTCAGATATGTTAACATCCAAAAAAAGGGAAGTCATTTATCATAAGGATAAACATTACTGATCAAAGAAGAAAAAAAAACTGCAATACAATACGATAGGCCTTCACACCACCTTTGGTGCTTGGGCCTAATAATTACAGAAGGGTTGTAATTTCTAAATGTTCTTTATCAACACCCTCCAAAACAAACAAACAAACAAACAAACAAACAAACAATGTCATGTTATACACAACATAATTAGGGATTGCCATTATAAAGGGTATTCAATGCATGCGGACCTATTTTTCTACACTTCAAATTGGTTCTCTTTATAGATAGATTTATTTATTTATGGCCTTATTTGTTCTTCTGTGGACATTAATGCAGCCCGAATGGAGCAACACACCCATATAAATCATACATTTGGCAGTACTTTGTTTGTTTGGAAGTACTTTTATTCCTAACCCATGTTACCATGGCGAAGCAGCATGCCAAAAGCTGCCTCAGAAATCAGACTGACTGGGTCCAGATGTGCACAAACATGGTTTTGTGGCATTCGAGTTGCCATGGCAATTCACGAAAAAACCCCACCTCTCACTGAAAATTAAAGTAAAACACTTCAAAAAAGGCCCAAAATGTAACCTTTTCCTAGAGGTTACAAGAGTACAAGAGTACAAGCTGTACTGACATATGACACATCAAATCAATCGGTTTGGCCAGTAGGAGTGAACTATGATGTCTACAGCAAGTTGTGGGTTACCATGGCAATGTAGCTTGCCAAAAAATACCACCACCCTTATCTTCTTCTGTATTACCATGGCAATGCCATTTGCCATCAAACGCAACCGCTAAGCTCGCTCACTGCATGCATTATGGACTCTGTGTGCATATGTGACTAATCAATGTGATCAGGGTGACTAGGAGACGTAAGCTATCATGTGTACATTAAATTTAGGGTTACCTTGGCAACATAATCCACTATAAACCACACCCATCTTGTAACCCAACAGAATAATCTCGGAAATCACTATACTTTCCCAACACACTCTTATAATAATTTCAGTCTTTTAGCCTTTACATCACATTTGCAGCACCTGTCAGATATCAAACACTCAGTGTCAAATGAATGTAGCTTTCTGATTGGTGGAGGGTTTCTCAGTCACACAAACAGTGTCAATCACTCTCAAAATTTATCCAGGAACTTTCTAGTTTATCGTGTTCTTACCTTGCCATTTCAGGAGATTGATTTAAAAGCCAGCGAGTTGACTTACAGCAGCAATACCTTAACCCTCCCTCTTTTAAATAATTTGATCAATCAAGAGACAGGAGGAGGTTTTCTTAACCTCAAATAACCTCCCCTGGAGCCAAGACTGCATTAGCTCCTGTAACTGACCTGTTCTTTATTTTGCTGCAGTAAAGTACCTAAACAATATTCTGTTGGCAGCAATGATCATGCGCAGAGCCATAATGGCAGCCCACATAATGCTCTCTACTTCCGTACTAATTAAATCATCATGGAGGTATCAATCTGAGGATTGCCAACTAGCCAATTTGCTGAAGTATGTACATGTATGTGTCTGACAACACTGTCCTAAACAAAGATGGTTGGACACTATTAACTTAGCAAATTGTCAATTTAGCTGCTGGGTCTGGCGAGAGACGAAGTTCTTTAATAGATTTTGCTATGAGGATTAGAGCAAGCTTATCAAAGGGTAATTGGGAAAGGTGTATTTGCTTTTGGAAATAAGTTAAAGAGGCTTACTCATAATGAGAGAAGCTGGTTGTAGGTTAAATATCAAAGGAGAACAAGCATACAAAAAATCTGATAAACTAATAAAACAACATCCATATGTTCTTAATAGTAATTGTATTTATTCTGTAAATGCCTTCATTTCGTTATTAACATAGATACATCTATGATGTTGCTTTCCTTTTATGTGACTTAGTTTTTGCATCTCTTTCCTGTGCTTGCTAATCTCCAGTCAATTAAACTTATTCCAAATTCCCCAAAAGTTTAGTATTCCCCAAAGGGAGCCATTGTAGAGAGTTCTTGCTGTGGGCAGGAAGGATCTCCTTTAGGGGACTGTCTGCATACGATCTGAATAAGCTTCTGAGACACGCTGTTGCTGAGCTACAGTGGTGTGAAGAGAACGGTGTGGGTTTTCCACAAACAGAACAAAACCAGCCATCTTTTTCAATTTGTTCAACCTCTTTCAGTAATTTGCTCTGATGCTGCTCCATCAACAAGTTGGAGCAGCAGTGTGATCACACAGACATATAGAAGATCTTCAGCATCTTGCAGCAAACATTGAAGGGCCTAAGCTCTCTCAGGAAGTACAGTATGCTCTGTGTCTTCTTAAAGAGGCCATTTCACACAAATTTTATGACTTTGTGGTTATTTCTGAAGTATTAACCTGTAATATGAAGCATTTTATATCTAAAAAATGTTAGGAAACACTGATTAATAGACCTTTGTCAATCTATCTGCGTCAAGATTCGGCTGGCTTTGTCAGGCTTCGGGCTGCAACTCGTTAATGTTCATTATTCGAATTTGCTGGACTCAGATTGGCTAACAAACTAGCCTATGAGAGCAAGTCATACTGTTTCCTTCCCTGCTGCGCATGGCAACAACACATGTAGTCTCTTCTGGTTTGATACAGCTTATGCTACAAGCTTTAAGCCAACAGACTGCTAGGCGTGGTTTCAACTGCGGGAGCTGATGAGTAAAGGAGCTGTGACGAAACAAATACCGTTCGAACTTGGTAGAACTCGGGCTTTATTGCCACCTCTGTAGTTTGAGAGAAAAAAAATGAAAGTGTCACGGGCTCAGTGATCTTGTTGACCCACATTGCAGGACTCAGACACAGACAGCAGCTCAGGTGCAAAAGTGATGAGGTTTATTTACAATAATACGTATACAAGTGTGAAATGTGCTCGGTGATCTGGTGCGCCAGGGAGGGTCTCAGTACTGCAAGAGAGAGGAGAGTTATGAGCTGGAGATATTGCAGGGAGAGGATGTGAATAACTCACGGGAGATCTGATGCTGGTGTTTCTCGGAAGGGGGGCAGGTCTAGTGCGGTGCTGTGTAGGGAGGTGGTGAGTCCAGGTCGGGTGAGGGCGCCGGAGGGAGGCAGACAGGGCTCAAGGAGATCAGAAGCTGGACACGGAAGAATACTCTGGAACACAAGGAGCAGGGTGACAAGATCCTGGGAAGAACAGGGTTGGTCGCGCACAAGGAAATCACAAACATCTTCTCAAAAATACTTCTCAAAATGTAGTTCAAAAATCACTAGGAATAATACACTAGGACGGCACACAGGAGCTATGATGCCTTGAGAAACAGATTTTAGATGTTAATAAAATTAATGAGAACAGAACAGAATAATTCCTTGAAATTATGCTATTTTTTGTTATGCTTTCTGGGTATATTGTGGTTGGATTGCATGTATTCATACTTGTACATTACCTTTGCTTTTGATTGTTCAGTGAAATGTAACAGATGGATGACTCTACATTCACCTGAAATAATGACTACCTGACAATCAGACCACAGTTTGTGAGACTTGAAGGTTACATTTCTGACCAAGTGATCAGCAGCACAGGAGACTGTACTCTCACCATTTCTTTTCACTCCGCACACCTCAGACTTTCAATAATATTGTTTCTGAAAAGCTTTGTATCTCATGTCAACACCATCAACATATACAGTGGGGCAAAAAAGTATTTAGTCAGCCACCAATTGTGTAAGTTCTCCCACTTAAAAAGATCAGAGAGGCCTGTAATTTTCATCATAGGTATACCTCAACTATGAGAGACAAAATGAGGAAAAAAAATCCAGAAAATCACATTGTCTGATTTTTAAAGAATTTATTTGCAAATTATGGTGGAAAATAAGTATTTGGTCAATAACAAAAGTTAATCTCAATACTTTGTTATGTAGCCTGTGTTGGCAATGACAGAGGTCAAACGTTTTCTGTAAGTCTTCACAAGGTTTTCACACACTGTTGCTGGTATTTTGGCCCATTCCTCCATGCAGATCTCCTCTAGAGCAGTGATGTTTTGGGGCTGACGCTGGGCAACATGGACTTTCAACTCCCTGGCGGCGTAGTGTGTTACTGATGGTAGCCTTTGTTACTTTGGTCCCAGCTCTCTGCAGGTCATTCACTAGGTCCCTCCGTGGGGTTCTGGGATTTTTGCTCACCGTTCTTGTGATCATTTTGACCCCACGGGGTGAGATCTTGCGTGGAGCCCCAGATCGAGGGAGATTATCAGTGGTCTTGTATGTCTTCCATTTTCTAATAATTGCTCCCACAGTTGATTTCTTCACACCAAGCTGCTTACCTATTGCAGATTCCGTCTTCCCAGCCTGGTGAAGGTCTACAATTTTGTTTCTGGTGTCCTTTGACAGCTCTTTGGTCTTGGCCATAGTTGAGTTTGGAGCGTGACTGTTTGAGGTTGTGGACAGGTGTCATTTATACTGATAACGAGTTCACACAGGTGCCATTAATACAGGTAACGAGTGGAGGACCGAGGAGCCTCTTAAAGAAGTTACAGGTCTGTGAAAGCCAGAAATCTTACTTGTTTGTAGGTGACCAAATACTTATTTTCCACCATAATTTGCAAATAAATTCTTTAAAAATCAGACAATGTGATTTTCTGGATTTTTTTTCCTCATTTTGTCTCTCATAGTTGAGGTATACCTATGATGAAAATTACATGCCTCTCTGATCTTTTTAAGTGGGAGAACTTACACAATTGGTGGCTGACTAAATACTTTTTTGCCCCACTGTATGATAACTGCACATTGGAGTGCAGTTATGCAGTTATTGGAGCCCCTTTATGTAAGCAAACGACACCTTTTTTAGAGGAAAAAAATTACAATACAAAGCAGACATTTTTTTGCCCCAGATGTTAACTTCTGTTGAGTCACATGCTTTGCTGCTGTACCTTCAAATTTTCATTTTTCTTTTTCATGTTTATTTGTTATTGGTCATTTGATCTTAAAAATATTTTGAATGTCTACAGGTGAGTAGATGGGACGGTGCACAGACTCTTGTCTCAAAAATACAAAGAGCCAATGCTTGTAACAAGATATTTTGTCTTCACTTTTGATAAGTAGAAGTAGATTCTGATGCATCGATCATCTTTATGATGGTTGATGGTCCACAATAAGCATAGAAAAAAAATCTCCACTTTGGAAATTGTTTTTAAAAATCCTTATCTTTATAACATACACACACACACAAAATCCTGCTGCATTTGCAGACCTCGCTCATAAAAAAACTCGGTTTTGAAGAATATCCAACAGTGTGGACACGGCCCAAAACTGAACTCGGTTGAATTGAGCCTTGTGCCACAAGGTGTTTTATTTAATCTCAGGTTTGTTGGATGTTTTGAGTTACACAAGCTTCATGGTCCATCAAAAATAAGAAACACATGCAAATGCATATACAAACCTGGCAGTGAGACGTTTATGATTTCTTTGCCAGTTTTCTGAACTGTGAAATGTGTAGCCACCTCTGGCCAAATTCCAGCTGCTAATATGTTCAAGTGTGATAGCAATGTTTTTCTCTCTCTCTTTTACTTCTTCTTCTTTCTGGCAAGGGATTTGGTTATGTAAGTTACAGATGTTTGGCTCAGCTGTGCTCCCTTAGGCCTCGGAGGTGTCGTTATTTGATCGCAGGGCAAAATAACAGCAGCGATTCATTACAAGTCTGCCATGGAAACTTTAAGTCAGATGAAAAACAAATCGGAACTGGAGAGTGGGGGAGAAGGTATCCCTCCTATACCCAACTCACACTTTTGTACATTTTAGCTATACAAAAATCCCAAAGTGGAGCCACAAAAAAAAAAAAAAAAAAAAAACATCTGAATAAAAGAAGATCTTGGTCATAGTTTTGGGGAAAACAACAGAATTTAAAAGATAATGTTGAAGTTCTTGGGGCATATGTGATTACATCAAAGGAGAGTGGACTCTGCCCTTTTGCCCACAGTGCAGGCAGATAAAGCAGCAGCTGATGCAATTAGACCAATAATGGCGAGGCACTCATAACCAATGAAAAATGTGTTGAGAATGAAAGAGAAAAGAGGTTATAATGAGTTCAGTTTTCACCAGAACAAAGGGTTTATTGCAGACACACCAAGACACTTCACTTTGATTAATGGATTGTAGTTTTGTGTGGGATATTTAAGTGTGACATTGTATATTGTGAATGTTGTGTTTCTTAGTCAAAAGCACCCTCTTGGCAATGCTTGCTGTTGTTTTTCATAAATCTGAGAAACACTCAGCAGTTAACATGAAAACCCACTGTTATGGGTATTTAAGGGGTGTGTGCATGTTTGGGGGTGGGAAGTCGGGGGACACACTCACAAATTGACTTTTGCAGGAACAAGCAGTTATGCAAATGGTTGTCCAATGTAATACGATCTAACTATAGTTCAGGGGAGGGAGGTTCGGACCCCTGGACCCCCTCCCGCCATCCCCCAAGTTATTATGCAATGCTGGACAGCTGTATATAAGACCAAAACCAGAGAGAAAAGTGAGGATTTCTTTAGAGGTGCAACGTTTCCAATAAGGTATGCATTGAACAAAGGAACTTGTTTTTACTTTTTTAAATTATTTCTAAATTGCTTTTGGAGATATTTTAAGGCATTTTACTGTACTCCTCTTTACCTGACTGGAGGACTTGAATAGAAATTAACAGTCAATGCTTATTGAATTTTTTTTTCCTTATTTCTGTTCTTTCTTCTTTGTCCGTCCCTTTTCCTTTTCTCAATCATGACTTATGTCTGTTTTGATCTTCTTCTGCGGTAGAATGTTACGGTACATTGTGGCCCTCTGTCTTCTGGCCTTGTCCTGGGCAAATGATTGCCAAGTTGCTAACTTCCAAGTCATGCAGAACTTCGACAAAACCAGGGTGAGTTAAATTAAAATGCTCTGAGTTCTTTTTGAGTGTTATCTTCAAAAGACTTGTAGACATGAACAGATACTTTCTGTTTCTTAAATTTTATGTTAGAATTCTGACACCGTAGCAATCTTGTACTACTGCATACATTGTATTTAAATGCATTTTGTCTGTAATTTAACTGTGTTGGCTGATACAAACTTATTTCCCATAGTATGCAGGGACCTGGTATGCTGTAGCAAAAAAAGACCCAGAGGGTTTGTTCTTACTTGACAATGTTGTGGCCCAGTTTACTGTCGGAGAGGATGGCAAAATGACTGCCACAGCAAAGGGCAGAGTCATCATCCTAAAGTAGGCTTCTTTCTGTCCCTTGGAGGTTTTAGAAAGAGCTTCTTTCCTCCAATTTGGATTTGAAACCTAGCTATCCTTTCCACACAAATCAGTAAGTTTTTTGTGTCCTTGTCCTTCTTTGACCTGTAGCAACTGGGAAATGTGTGCCCACATGTTCGCCACCTTTGAGGAATCTCCCGAACCTGCCAAGTTCAGGATGAGGTACTGGGGAGCTGCTTCATACCTACAGACTGGAAGTAAGTAGGACTTCACTTTGGTGCAAGAATTTGCTATGAAAGCAGAAAACAAAGGGAACAAATAACTCATGTAAACAACCACACACTGTAACTGTTTGCTAAGGGTCATTGAACTTTTACTACAAAGTGAATTGTTGACCTAAGGTGAGATGTTCTATTACTTTTTGACCCTGGTAAATGAAAAAACTAGATTGTGTTTTGTTGAACAACTCGAGATGTTGAAGAGTATTAGCCTGTGTACTAGACATGACATAATCCTGAGGATTTTGTCTAATTCTTTAAATCATCTTAAATTAGTGTCTCATATTTGCTTTCAGATGACGAACATTGGGTCATTGACACCGACTATGACAACTACGCCATCCACTACTCCTGCAGGCTGCTGAATGAAGATGGCACCTGTCTGGACAGTTACTCTTTCATATTCTCCCGTCATGCTGAAGGCCTGAGGCCCGAGGACCAGCCCATCGTTACACAGAAGAAGACTGACCTTTGTCTTTTGGGCAAATACAGACGTGTTCCTCACACTGGTGGGTTGAGTGGGTGCTCACTGATTTACACTGACCTTTATTGATCGTAGAGATTCAGACAGTCAATCTTATTATTCAGTGCGGTGAAAGATCAGGTTGATGAATAACTGAACCAGGTTGTGCAAACCCTTCTGATAACTGTTCATCAATTTATGTCATGTGCACATACTCAAAAAAACCTTGATCAATGATTGAAGAGAATCCTAAATATATATTTTCCCATTAGAGAAAGTCAAGCTTTAAGGATATTGTCACAGAAATGAAATGCATGTTTTTTCAGGTTGTGTTTTGTTATAATCCAATTGTTGTTGTTTTCTCTTTTGTGTTTTCAGGCTTCTGTGAAAGCAGTGGATCTGTTGATGCACAGTGAAATTTCTTAAAGACATCCCTATCTGCTCTTCTCAGAATGAATCCACATTAGGAGCTTGATATTTACATACAGTTGTAGTTTTGTTATACTTGCATCTTAAGTTAACTAATGTACTTCTTTATCCAGTTTTCTAAATAAATCATTTCTCAATGATTCAGTTATTGACCACATTTTGAATTTTCATGTTGTTCACTCAAATATAAATAATAAATATTTGATGTTGCATTTTTGGAAGCCAATGTGCATGACACATCTAGAAAAGAAAAAAAAAAACAAGGGGATGGAATAAGCTCTTAGCAACATGTTAGCTTCTTAAATGGTTGCAAAGAAACAAGGAAAAAATAACTTCATGGACAAAATATATGTTGAATATAGAATACATGAACATACACGTACATTTTGTTCATGTATTGATATTTCAAGACTTATTTCATTGTGCTGTAGCAGGATTTGGAGTGCAAAGAGTAATGTTATTCCCATTACAAACAGCTATACTGCCAATACCCTTTAGAAGAGTTTATCATAGTTTGTTTATATTTAACACTGCAATAGGTTTTTTGGAAAGTATTTTAAAGACTTCTAAATAGATGTGTGTTTTCAGCAGTGTTGGCTTCACTCCATTGGCTATTGGTTGATTTTAGAGTTCATTTTAAAATTCTTTTTCAACTTACAAATCTCTGAAAGGACTTACACCTCCCTATCAGACTTAATTCAGCTCCACACCACTTCTCGTCTTTTAAGGTCATCTGACCAGCAACTACTGGTCATTCCAAAGACTAGGCTGAAGCTCAGAGGTGATTGGGCCTTTGCCATGGTAGCGCCTAAGTTGTGGAATCAGATGCCCCTCAACATTAGACAGGCTTCCTCAATCTCAGTTTTAAAAAATCTCCTTAAGACTCAACTTTTTTCTCTGGCTTTTAATACTGATTGATGTGGTTACTCATGCTATAGTGTTTTAAATTAATTATGGATTTTGTGTGTTTTTACTTTTTATCCTTGATGTGTACCTCAAATGTTCAGCACTTTGGTCGACACCTGTTGTGTATAAAGTGCATTATAAATAAAGCTGAGTTGAATTAGCAATAATGTCAGTTTCTTCGACATTTGGTTAAAAAAAGCTACAAGTTAAACTACATTTATATTTAACAAAATGTGATAGCTTTTGACAGTGCTTCCATAAAACTTTAACATTAAATAAACATTAAATTCTAACCAAAAGGATAAAAATGTTAGCCTGGCTAAACACCTGAACCCAGCATTATTTGAATGTTTTCTTGGGAAACACTCCATAAGCTTTAATGTGATATGAAAAACCGATGGATCATTTTTTTAGATGAAATTTATATTTATTGCACATTTTTGTACAGTACTCAGCACACAAAATAGCTTTGGAGAACATGATTGGGATAAAAACAATGTTTAAAATAATATAAGCCAGAAAAAAATTCCACATGACCCTTATCTAAAATTTACAAACAGCTTTTTAAAATATAAGAGTATCTACAATGACGTATAGTGGCATCTATCTTATGTCTATCTGGTCAGATTGCCAAGGCTGCAGGAATAAAAACACCTTAACCCCTTTCTCCCAACAACCTTTAGTAATCCTTGCTGTAAATAGTTTAGAACAAGGAATTAACTCATGCAATCCCATTCCAGCCTTACAGGGCTGCAGGCTTGAAAAGTCACAGTGATGATAGAAAGCACAGACAACCTGCTGCATGTGACTTGTTAAGTCTTTTGCAGCTATACGTGTTTAAGGTCTGATGAGGCAAATCAAACTAGGAAGACCTTAGTCATGGTTCAGCAATGTTTGTTCAATATAGTAGTCTGAAACAGTTGTGCTGTGTTGTATTAGACACCAAATGGTGCATTAAACTGACAACTGGCAGTAATTGTAAAAGTAATTTTAATACGGACAAAAATATATGCATTCTATATTTTCTCCACATAAATACTGTCAAAATGGCATATTATCTAATTAATTTAATTTCTTCTGAATATGAGAAACAATGCACAATGATACCAGAGGTGGTGTTACTAAAACAAGGAGTGGAAAAATGGTGAATTTACAGCAGTTTTTTTGATGAAAACTATGGTATGATAGATCTGTAAACACTTATACAAAATACAAAAAAGTAAATCCCATGTTACATTATACATACATAATATATAGAAAGACCACAAATACCATCATCATTAAAACTCACAAAAAAATTTCCCAAGAATAAATAACTTGATCAAATTCACACAAAAATGGAGAATTCACTAAGAACACCACAAACTAAAATCTAGATGAAGGAAAACTTCAAAATGATATTTATTCTGCAAATGATCAACTTGATGGCCCGGTAATATTTAAAGATAAAAACAACCTGGAGTATACTTCAACACATTTAAGAGTAAATAATTTAATGATTATGTAGAATGACGCCATTTAGCAATGTTTAAAAAGTCAGAGGCCCTTTTATCTTAAAAATGCAGAATGTAAAGTAATAATGTAAAGTTGAATTAAATGAGCCTTCCAAGTGCGTTTAAAGATCTTAGTCTATTTTTTTTTTTAAATAAGAGATCTTTTGGGAACATAAACTTGAAATTATTTGATGTGTTCTGATTTTCACCTGGACACAAGTCCATGAAAGGCTTTGCGGAATTTTGCGTTATTGTCAGAATAAAAGAGGCTCTTGACTAAGATTTTACGTTACTAACCAGATGTTTTTGAGGTTAAGGAACAAGAATGCCCCTTTGTTTTTTCTGTTGAGCTGACTTACTGTGTCTTGATGCTGTTTTTAAATGTATAATCTCACATCTAGGATGGGAACTGCCAATCTAGATGAGTGGTCTCAAGCAAAGCAGTCGTCAATGTGCGCCAGGAGCTCTCTGTGGCGGCTGGTCGGATAAGGAGCGCGACACTTCGGACACTCTAAGAAACTCTCATCCAAGAGGTTGATGACTTTAGATGGAGACGCGGGGCCACGAGAGTCATCAATAGTCATACGGTCGAATTCAAGCGTGTTGAACGAACTAGGCTCAGAAAAACGAGTATTTGGCTGCTTCTGAAACAGAACACATGACAGTGCATTGTTTTAAGAACCTTAATAGTCAAAAGCCCAATGAATCTATATTCATCCAGGTGAGGATCATTTGTTAGAAAAAAAAAACACTCACTGACAAAGTTAAACTGGATGACATGTTTTTCTTTGACCAGAAATAAGATGAACATTTCTGGATGCAGTCCTTTAGAAAATTCAAGAGGATCTGTTTGTGTACAAATCCTAAAACATACAGCTTTAAATTTTACTTACAGAAAATTCTAGTTTAGCAATCTGATCTCGGGCTTTGCGAAGCTCCTTCAGCACCTTTTGTAACTGCTGCTGCATGCACTGACGGTCGATTTTTTCAATCTCAAAGTCCTTGGTGGAGTGTTGGATCTCAGAAGAGACAGAAATGTTAGTGAAGAGCACAAGTGGGAACAGTTTGGACAGCAATGCTTAAAATGAAACAAATGACTTGAACTCAGCCTTCGAAGTAGTTTCTTTACCTGTTGTTCCAGTGCAGCAATTCTCCTCCATTCTTCATTTTGGCTCAGCAGAGACTTCTGTAACATGTTAACCTGCAGACAAATTTGAAACAGAAGAATCTTATGTGTGTCAGATATTTGAAAAATGAATTCCCACAAATTCAGTCTTTTTCAGTTCTAATAAGCCAGGCATTATTTGGTGCTCTTGCATAAGACTAACTTTGATAGCAATTAATAACGATTTAAACTTTATTGGGAAATAATTTCTCTCCCCAAGAAGCTGAAGGCTATCATCTGAATTTTAGTCAGGGGAGCAAGTTGGAGTTGGAGTGGTCAGTAAAGTCTCACCTGCATCAGAAGCTTGGCGGATCTTATTTTCTCTTCCTCTAGTTTTTTTTCTGTGCTCTCCAGTTCAGCTCTTATTCTGTTTGCATGCTCCGACATTTTTCTTTCTTCATTCACTGTATATCTGGATGTTTCACAATAAAGGTGATGCTCATTTATTGCACATTAACATTAATAAAACAGGATTTTTGCACAAATTTCTAGATGTGAAATAATGTGAATTTGACAGTCACATGTGCTTGACACTCTCCACCGAAGTGTGCCAGTTTTACCTGCTGTCAACACGCTCTGCCTGTAGCTGGATCTTTACTTCATCCAGCTCTTTGCACTTCTCATCATACTTCCTCATAAAGACTGACAGCTCGCTGCACTTGTCCTCATACTTCCTGAGCAGAGCAGACATCTCTTCCTGGACCCTGCCGACCTGCTCCCTCTGAAACTGCAGCTCAGCCTGAAATTTCAAGGTCTGCAGAGGCAACAGAAAAAAAAGCTGTTTGTTTTTTTGTGCATTCAATTCTTCATTCAAGCTCTGCAGATCAATTATAAAGACGTTTGAAACCAAGGACTCTGGATATTCAGCTGCATACCAATTCAGAGAGTGCTCAATGGACAGGGATGTTAATGAATGTGTTCACACTGAACAGTGGACCAGGGACAAGGTTTGTCTTGAATGTTTTTAACACAAGCCCCAGCACACAGAATGAAACATTTATAATGATAAAAAAATATTAAACACATTTTAGATTTTACCTGTTCCTTCTGCACACTCGTCTCCTGTTGGGCTCTGCTAGTCTGATCTCTCTGGAACTCCAGGTCTTTCTGCAACCCTGAAAGCAACTTGTCATACTGGCTTTTAAGCTCAGATTCCTTGTCTGTACCCGATAAGTTGGTAGAAGCTGAAATAACCATTACCAAGCAAATTAAATTAAAATGCTATATCCTGATTTATTTAATACTTATAATGTCATGTGCTGCTGTGAATCTTAGTTCATATTTACAAAAAACAATTAGTTAATTATATTTCTCTTGAATTATAAAGATTTTCATATTTTTATGAAGAAGTGAGATATTCTTACTCTCTGAAGTGGTCTCAACTTTTGTTTGCTGTTGCTTTGCCTCATTCAGCTGCTGCTCCAGGTCCAGAGTCCGAGCAACAACAGACTGAACGTAGGCCTCTCTCTGCTGGTCGTAAACCAGCCACTGCTGGTTCTTTTCAAGAGCCTGATAGTGACAGTTAAAATTCCAAATAAAATAAAATTCCTATAAGATGTCAAACTGTTTTGAACTAGTAATCGAAATGTGCACAGGTAAAATTCAAAACACATGCTGAAAACACACAAATTAAAATCACTGATTGGACTCACGTCTCTTAGTTGATCTCGAAGTGTCAATTTTGTTGAAGGAACTTGCCCATTCTGAAAAGAGAAACAATACGGATGAAAACGCTTCAATCTGATTTCACAGGAACAGAAAAATCCTAAAATTCTGTTAGATTTGTTTAAAAGTAAGAAGGGAAATGATTTATTCTGAACTAGATTAAGTTTGTATGAATCATTCTTAAAAATAAAATCAGTGTTATGCATAAAAAGCAGCATGAAGCTGCTGTAGCATTTGTGCCTCCTAGTTATGCACACAGTCAACATTTCACACAGCTCTGTTGCAAAAATGCATTTAAAAATAACTTTTGAAATGTTTTCAAGATGATTAAGTTGTGCTAACCGTAAATAATAGACAGATTTTAAGGCACTTTACAGTCATGCTACTTTCTGTTTTTTCACCTTGTTCTTGTTTTTGGAAGAAAATCTCAGACATGAAACTACAGATCTGCCAGAGGCTCAAAATTAAACAGGCTAGCTGCTTTAAATTATTCAGCCCAGTATTAAATAATGCAAGAAAACCACACAGCAGCAATTGATGAAACTATGCTCAACTATTTTCAAAGCACTGACTTCATGACCCAGGTCACTAACAACTG
The DNA here is from genome assembly GCA_006937955.1 of Pachypanchax playfairii. NCBI lineage: Eukaryota > Metazoa > Chordata > Actinopteri > Cyprinodontiformes > Aplocheilidae > Pachypanchax > Pachypanchax playfairii. The sequence goes on from SSNP01000103.1 coordinate 1,781,727, forward strand.
GCTAGTTTCACAACCCTAAAGGACATTAGGAGCAAAATCCAAAAGGTCTGCAAAGCAAACACCAAGGCTCCAGAAAAACCTTCACAGGACTGTCACTGAAAGCATCTCAACTTCTGAGATTTTATAAATCACAACCTTTTACAAATACATGTAAATGTGCATCTCTGAGACAATCTTAGCAGAGTTTAATTCTGTTGAAGCATTGTTGAAAAGCAATGTCTGACTTTCATTGGTTAACATTCATAGAATTTTTATTACTTTTGTCAGATAAAAGTTATTTCTGTGACAGAAAATGTGTTATTTTCTGAAACAGAAAATGTTTATTTTTCACTTTAAATTTTAGTTTTATTGTTCATTTTTATTGATATTTTATGTTTTTATTGAGTTTAAAGCTATAGTGCGTAACTTTTACATGTCCGTGAATGTCCGTTTCAGCCAAGCCACTATTAGAGGAGATGACACAATGCAGATTAAGCCGATCGGCTCATCAAACATCTCACGGTATTTTTCAATATACATCATTTTTACTTTGCTAGTCTACCGGCGACATTCCCGCGCTGGCGCACAGGAAATTACGTCTTTTACGTCACGTCAAGAAAGAAGCAGCAGGCAGAGTGCAGGCAGAACGGGAAAGCGACATGGCGGAGAATCCAAAGAAACGGCCGAGACACACTTATCGGGAAGTGGATCCTACCATGAAAAAAAAAAAAAAATCCTGGACGTTCGGCAGAGGGACTATTGGCTAAGAAGGAAAGTGACCGAAGGAGAAGGCAAACACGAATTTGTATCGGCGTGGCTTTTCCTCGGTGGAGAGATCGGGCTGAGGGCAGACACAGATGTTGCCTTGCTGCTGTTGGATCAGTAAGTGACTTGGTTTATAATTATATTATGAGTTATACACTCACCGGCCACTTTATTAGGTACACCATGCTAGTAACGGGTTGGACCCCCTTTTGCCTTCAGAACTGCCTCAATTCTTCGTGGCATAGATTCAACAAGGTGCTGGAAGCATTCCTCAGAGAGTTTGGTCCATATTGACATGATGGCATCACACAGTTGGCGCAGATTTGTCGGCTGCACATCCATGATGCGAATCTCCCGTTCCACCACATCTTAAAGATGCTCTATTGGATTGAGATCTGGTGACTGTGGAGACCATTTGAGTACAGTGAACTCATTGTCATGTTCAAGAAACCAGTCTGAGATGATTCCAGCTTTATGACATGGCGCATTATCCTGCTGAAAGTAGCCATCAGAAGTTGGGTACATTGTGGTCATAAAGGGATGGACATGATCAGCAACAATACTCAGGTAGGCTGTGGCGTTGTAACGATGCTCAATTGGTACCAAGGGGCCCAAAGAGTGCCAAGAAAATATTCCCCACACCATTACACCTCCACCACCAGCCTGAACCGTTGATACAAGGCAGGATGGATCCATGCTTTCATGTTGTTGACGCCAAATTCTGACCCTACCATCCGAATGTCGCAGCAGAAATCGAGACTCATCAGACCAGGCAACGTTTTTCCAATCTTCTATTGTCCAATTTCGATAAGCTTGTGCAAATTGTAGCCTCAGTTTCCCGTTCTTAGCTGAAAGGAGAGGCATCCGGCGTGGATGAACTTGAACTGCTGATCTACCGTTTGTAATAAGCTATTTGCGTTTCTGCGGAAGATAAATAAAAAATACTATAATTACCTCTTCCGAAGAGTCCATCTTTTTTCAACAGCTGTCCTTATTCAAACAGAATAAAAATGTTGTTGAATCGCGAATCACAGCGGCAGAGGGATACCGGTTGGGATCACAACGGAAGAGGGATAGCGGTTGGGGGCAGTTGGGCGTACGTCATATGGAAGCGCCAGCTTCATTGTTGTAATAACGCAAAAATTCCGCTAGGGGGCAACAAAAGTTACGCACTATAGCTTTAACATCATATTCCGGAATAGCGCTACAACTGGTGGCAGCTTGTTGGAGTAGCTCTGTGACTTAGCTAGCACTTGCTAGTATTTTTTTGTTCTTTGAGTATTTCTTGCTAGTTTTTTCTTCTGGAAATATTTTCTAAATACTTTTCTTCTAATTTGGGTGCTGTGCTGATTGAGTTTTTTGCTTGATTTGTCACTTTTTTGCCACTTGTTATGATGCGTAACCATGGCAACACGAGACTTGTTTACAAGAAAGAGCAGCTAACTGACATTTCTAAGGCTGAAATAATCTCAAAAGAAGAAGACGTGGATGCAGAGCAGTAACAAAGTGGAGAGAGAAAGAGGAAGTTTAAACCTTCACTTCTATCAGTCATATTGACAAATGTGAGATCTCTTGCTAACAAAATGGATGAACTTGAAGCTCTGCTGAAGACCCAGCCAGAGTATCAGGAATGCAGCATCATGTGTTTTACTGAGACACGGCTAAAGGAACATATCCTGGACTCCAGCGTGTCTCTGTCTGGCTTTCAAACAATACGGGCAGACAGAAATTTGAAGAGGAGCTGCAAAAGAAGTGGAGTTTGTCAGCTGATCACATCTGCAGTCACCTGTTGGGGAAGCAGCATCAGAGCAAGTGACATGAAGAGGCTGAACAGATGGATAAGGAGGACTGATTCTGTCATGGAGACTGAACTGGAGTCTCTTGAGTTGATTGTCCAAAGGAGGATGAAGAACATGATGGAAAACCCTCATCATCCTCTTCATAACACAGTAACTCAACAACAGAGTGTCTTCAGTCAGAAGATTCTTCATAATCCGCTGCAGCACAGACCGCTACAGGAGATCCTTCCTGTCCACACCTAGAACCCTCTAGAGGAGATCCTTCCTGTCCACACGTAGAACTCTCTATGGCTCCCTGAAAAAGAACTGAGCTACAACAACACTTGAATTTCCCTTCGGGGATTAATAAAGTATTTTTGATTGATTGATTGATTGATCATTTGTTGTAATAAGCAGACAAGAAAATAAAACCGGTCTTGCAATTCACTGCATTTTTTTGTGTGGTACAAGTATCTGCATTGGTACTCATTATCGGCAAGTACTCAGATCCAAGTATTGGTATCGTATCGGTTTGAAAAAAGTGGTATTGATGCATCCCTAGTTTAGAATCCACTTGTAGAAGAGCTGATGGTTGTATTTGATTTTAACAACAACATGCCACTAATTTGAGTGCATATGAAAGTGATGTTTGTTTAGGTTATATTTCTGTCTGATAATAGTAACCAGTAACACTTCAAGCTGAGTTAAAACCATCCACAGTACAAGCAGACATGATTTGTTTGGATAACTGCAAGGCATTATGAGAAGGAAAACAAAAATGCACGCGCACACACACACACTTTGCTCTCATCTTATAATAGGAAAGCAATGTTTCATTCATACAGTGGTTGCCCCACTGTATGAATGAAAAAGTATTGATGAAAAGTATTTAGTCAGCCACCAATTGTGTAAGTTCTCCCACTTAAAAAGATCAGAGAGGCCTGTAATTTTCATCATAGGTATACCTCAACTATGAGAGACAAAATGAGGAAAAAAAAATCCAGAAAATCACATTGTCTGATTTTTAAAGAATTTATTTGCAAATGATGGTGGAAAATAAGTATTTGGTCAATAACAAAAGTTAATCTCAATACTTTGTTATATAGCCTTTGTTGGCAATGACAGAGGTCCAACGTTTTCTGTAAGTCTTCACAAGGTTTTCACACACTGTTGCTGGTATTTTGGCCCATTCCTCCATGCAGATCTCCTCTAGAGCAGTGATGTTTTGGGGCTGACGCTGGGCAACACGGACTTTCAACTCCCTCCAGAGATTTTCTATGGGGTTGAGATCTGGAGACTGGCTAGGCCACTCCAGGACCTTGAAATGCTTCTTACGAAGCCACTCCTTCGTTGCCCGGGCGGTGTGTTTGGGATCATTGTCATGCTGAAAGACCCAGCCACGTCTCATTTTCAATGCCCTTGCTGATGGAAGGAGGTTTTCACTCAAAATCTTACGATACATGGCCCCATTCATTCTTTCCTTTACACGGATCAGTCGTCCTGGTCCCCTTGCAGAAAAACAGCCCCAAAGCATGATGTTTCCACCCCCATGCTTTACAGTAGGTATGGTGTTCTTTGGATCCAACTCAGCATTCTTTCCCCTCCAAACACGACAAGTTGAGTTTCTACCAAAAAGTTCTATTTTGGTTTCATCTGACCATATGATGTTCTCCCAATCCTCTTCTGGATCATCCAAATGCTCTCTAGCAAACCGCAGACGGGCCTGGACGTGTCCTGGCTTCAGCAGGGGGACACGTCTGGCACTGCAGGATTTGAGTCCCTGGCGGCGTAGTGTGTTACTGATGGTAGCCTTTGTTACTTTGGTCCCAGCTCTCTGCAGGTCATTCACTAGGTCCCTCCGTGTGGTTCTGGGATTTTTGCTCACCGTTCTTGTGATCATTTTGACCCCACGGGGTGAGATCTTGCGTGGAGCCCCAGATCGAGGGAGATTATCAGTGGTCTTGTATGTCTTCCATTTTCTAATAATTGCTCCCACAGTTGATTTCTTCACACCAAGCTGCTTACCTATTGCAGATTCAGTCTTCCCAGCCTGGTGAAGGTCTACAATTTTGTTTCTGGTGTCCTTTGACAGCTCTTTGGTCTTGGCCATAGTGGAGTTTGGAGCGTGACTGTTTGAGGTTGTGGACAGGTGTCTTTTATACTGATAACGAGTTCACACATGCAGGTGCCATTAATACAGGTAACGAGTGAAGGACCGAGGAGCCTCTTAAAGAAGTTACAGGTCTGTGAAAGCCAGAAATCTTACTTGTTTGTAGGTGACCAAATACTTATTTTCCACCATCATTTGCAAATAAATTCTTTAAAAATCAGACAATGTGATTTTCTGGATTTTTTTTCCTCATTTTGTCTCTCATAGTTGAGGTATACCTATGATGAAAATTACAGGCCTCTCTGATCTTTTTAAGTGGGAGAACTTACACAATTGGTGGCTGACTAAATACTTTTTTGCCCCACTGTAATTCATTTGTACACTGCACATTACCTGAAACTCTCCAGTGTCTCACATTCAAACAAAATTAGAAACATACCATAGCTTTCTGTCTGAGGTATAAATGAAAGAAACAATAATACACAACAAAATGTGAAAAACAAATTACCTTTACAGAATTGAGCCACTAAAACAACATATCCTGTTATTTGTTTTTTTAAAAAAAAGGTGACACAAGTAGATCTCTCTATTTATATTCACCCCCTAGACACTAATGCTTTTTATTCTCAAGTCTAAAAATATGTGTGAAAAAAACAAACAAAGAGCATCTACCTTCAGAACTGCTTCAAACATTCTGGTGACATTAGAAAAACAAAAAAAGTTTCTGTTTGTGTTTAAAGTCTGGATTTTCCACTCAGTGATAATTTATCCACAATGGCAGCAGACATTTTAAAATATGTTAAAAAACTGTGAAAGGGCTTTTAAAGTGTCTCTGATACACTTATGTCTCAATAAAACACTTAGAAACATTATAACTTTGTTTAAAGAGGCCATTTCACACACATTTCATGACTTTGTGGTTATTTATGAAGTATTAATCTGTAATATGAAACATTTCATATCTAAAAAACATTAGGAAACACTGATTTACAGACCTTTCAATCTGACTGTGTGAAGATTCGCCAAGCTTCAACTTATTAATATTCATTATGCTAAGTCGCTGGACTCAGACTGGCCAACAAACTAGCCTATGAGAGCAAGACTTCCTGTGCATTGCAACAGCGCACCAGGTCTCTTCCAATTTGATACGTCTTTATGCTAACAGCTTTGAGCCAGCAGAATGCTAGGCGTGGTCTCAACTGCATGGGCTGATGAAGTGGTTGTGACGTAACAAATACAGGCTTTTCAAACTCGAGGGCACTCAGGTGTTATCGCCACTTGCGTAGTTTAAAAGAAAACTCAGAAAAATCATTTTTAACGGAATAGCCTCTTTAAAAGGCACAATTTTAATGCACCTTTTTATGAACATTTTTTAATAAAAAAATGAAAATTTGTGTTGTTTATATGTGAATATGTAAATGAATATTTCAAGCAAGTTTTGATTGTGGAACTGGAAGTGACAAAAAGGAGAAATGTAGCTCTTTGTTTACATCTTGTATGGACATCGAAAAGCATTTTTGAACTTGTGTTTTCATTGATAAAATTGTGAAATGTTAAATGGTGTGTATGGGTGTATAGCACTTTACTCAGGTCCTACGACCACCAAAGCACTTCACACTAAAGTTTTTGTAATTCACCCATTCACACACTCACACGTTTGGTGATGATGAGCTACCAACATGTTTGTAGCCACCTGCTGTCCTGGGACACACACTGACAGAGGCGAGGCTGCCAGACACTGGCACTGCCGGACCCTCCGGCCACCACTAAGCAGGCAAGGTGGGTTAAGTGTCTTGCCCAAGGACACAGCGGCCAGGCAGAGCAGGATTCGAGCCAGCGACCTTACGGTTACCAGACAACCTGCTCCGGCCGCCCCGTGAAACACTGTAAAGCTGATGGTCGTAGTAACGCTGCTTCCTTAATGTATTTCCCTAAACCAGAGCCAAAGAATGATGAAATAACTCACTCAGAAATAAAAAACTTCATGAGGATAAATGAATATGTTCTGGATTTGCGAATTGGATTTTGATTCGTGCAAAGAATTCATTTGTGAAACCTGAGCGACTGTGGCTCAGTGGTTAGAGCTTCCACCGCCACATGTCGAAGTGTCCTTGGGCAAGACACTGAACCGCATGTTGCCCCCCGATCTGCGTATCGGGTTGTGTGAGTGTTAGCCCCTACCCTCTCCCCCCGATTTACATATCGGGTTGTGTGAATGGGTGAATGTAAAACCTTGTAGTGTGAAAGCGCTTTGAGTGGTCTGAATGACTAGAAAAGCGCTATACAAATACAGGACATTTACCATTTACATTTGAGTCAAACCCATTTTCACGCAGTAGAACCACTAGTTAAACATCTGATATCACTGACCTGTAATTGAATACTTTGCACACATAATGCACACAAAGAATGGTGCTGAAATTCACTTTTCTTTTTCCTTGTCCTGTCTGGCAGTAAAGTAATGGGAATTTTTGTCCAGGTTCCAAAAAAGCCTGACAGATTTGCTCCTACAAGCTGAGTATACAGCATTTGCTGCAATGTTCTATTTCTTAATTATATCTTATTTGGATGTTAAGCTAATTTTATTATAACTGTAATTGTTTAGTGGATGTGGGGTAAAAGGAAAAAACAAGAGAGAAAATAATAATAAAAAAAAAGTAGGGCCGGGACTTTAACGCGTTAATTAAGATTAATTAATTACACAAAAATAACGCGTTAATTTTTTTAACGCATTTTAATCGCACTTATTTAAGCACCGCAGAACATCTCTCATGCATTTCAGCGGACCGATTATACTGGAGCACCTACCAGCGTTCATAATTTAGGACAACAAACCACAGTGAACATGAATGAAGAAGCGACCGCTTTGATTGGCCCCGTGGATGGGAAGTTTTGTTATAAAAAATTACTGGATGGAAGCGTGGATAAGAACAGGGTTGTGTGCAAGCTATGCAGCAAGGAATTTGCACATCACCGCAGCACATCGGGCCTGAAGTATCACCTCAATGTTAAACATATAGCAGCTAGCGTGGACGTTAGCCCGACTCCGAGTACAAGTGTAGACATTTTCTACACTTAACGCACTGGTCTGTTGGACTTGGTTGAACAAAAATAAACAATATTTTGTTGCTTAAGCTTAATCAGTTTTCTGAGCCTGACAATCCCAGTCTGGTCCATCCTTCCTCCGGTCAATCGCTCTGCTCCTTCCGCTTACTGAATGAGGACGAAGTCTCCCGACTCGTAGTGGAATCTAATCCAACCATGTGTCCTCTGGATCCGATTCCTACAGATATCCTGCTGAGCATTCTTCCTGCTGTCAAACCTGCAATAACCCACATTATAAACTCTTCCATGAAAACTGGCATCTTTCCTTCAGTTTTCAAGCAAGCCACTGTCACTCCGCTGCTGAAAAAAACGTCGCTCGACCCGGCCCAGGTAGGAAACTACCGGCCAGTCTCGCTCCTACCGTTCATGTCCAAGATCCTAGAGCGAGCCGTTTTCACTCAAGTCTCACAGTTCCTCCACGACAACGACCTACTTGATCCTTATCAATCAGGCTTTAAGCAAGGCCATTCCACTGAAACCGCTCTTCTCTCAGTTGCAGAGTCACTACGGGTTGCCAGATCGGCTGGTCTCTCCTCAGTACTCGTACTCCTTGACCTGTCTGCTGCTTTCGACACCGTCAACCACCTCATTCTCCTCTCGACGCCATCTAAGCTTGGCATCTCGGGACCGGTCCTCTCGTGGTTCACCTCGTACCTTGCGGAAAGATCTTTCAGAGTCTCGTGGCATGGACAGATGTCCAGTCTACATGAGCTGGCGACGGGTGTCCCGCAGGGCTCGGTCCTTGGTCCTCTCCTCTTCTCTTTATACACCACCTCATTAGGCGAGATCATTCGCTCCCATGGCTTCTCATACCATTGCTACGCTGACGACACTCAGCTCCTCCTCTCGTTCCCTCCAGACGATACATCCGTCTCAGTGCGGATATCTGCTTGCCTCTCAGATATCTCGGCGTGGATGAGGGATCGCCACCTTCAGCTTAATATGTCCAAAACTGACCTCATTGTCTGTCCTGCCAGTAACTCCTTACCTCCTCAGATAAGCGTGCAGCTTGACTCCATCACGCTGTTCCCCAAAACCTCCGCCAGAAACCTTGGTGTCATACTGGACAACCAGCTGTCCTTCAAAGAGCAGGTTAACTCCGTAGATCGCTCATGTCGATTCGCGCTTTACAACATCAGGAAAATCAGAGCCTTCCTGACAGACCACACCACACAGCTTCTGGTCCAGGCCCTGGTCTTGTCCCGGATCGACTACTGCAACTCTTTGCTGGCCGGTCTTCCGGCGTCCTCGGTTAAACCTCTGCAGATGATTCAGAACGCAGCAGCACGTCTGGTCTTCAACCAGCCCAAAAGGGCTCATGTCACTCCGCTGCTCATTTCCCTGCACTGGCTTCCAGTTGCAGCACGCATCAAATACAAAGCTCTGCTTCTGGCTTACCAGACTCTAACACACACAGCTCCTACGTACCTTCACTCCCTCATCCAAACCTACATTCCCACGCGTCAGCTACGCTCAGCCGCTGAAAGACGCCTAGCGCTTCCACCACAACGTGGCATGAGATCATGTTCCAAACTCTTCTCCTCTGTTGTCCCCCGATGGTGGAATGACCTACCAAACTCGGTCCGATCCGCAGAAAGAACACTTTCAGTCTTAATGTAGGATTATGTTGATTTATGATAGCGATTTGAGAATTTATCTCTCACTAAAGAAAAAAATAAAAATAAAAAATTGATACACTTGATGTATCAGCGTCGGAATTAAACTGGACTCCAAACAGTCCGCCTCCTTATATTTTTTCCTTCTCTTTGAATTCTTGCTTGTATGTTCTCTCAATGTAAGTCGCTTTGGATAAAAGCGTCTGCTAAATGACAGTAGTAGTAGTAAGCTTATGTGTATTCAGTCATGATTCAATGGTATACTAAAAATCCGTTTGAAAAAAATTCTCACTTGTCTATGGTCGAATATTTATATGCGATTAAAATGCGATTAATTTTGATTAATTAATTACAAAGCCTCTAATTAATTAGATTAAAAATTTTAATCGAGTCCCGGCCCTAAAAAAAGGCGAGAAGGTGGGAGAGAAAACACTAGGAATCTGCTTCAACACCTGCAGTGAGCAAAAACAAGAGCAGAGATCACAGCATTGACCAACATATACATTTAAAAAAATGATTATGTCATTTAAACAAAACACACATTAATAATGACATGCACTGCTCAGGACAACATTTATAGTGGCAGCTGCAGCCCAAGCTTTGTCCATGAAATTATTTAACAGTGGTTGCAAAAAGCCCCAGCTCTGTCCCTAAGACTCCAAAGCAGAAAACTGGCACAGGACATTCAGGGCCCCCCTGGAGCAGGAAAGTTCCAGAAGGACCACCACATGGGTAACCACTGTCCCCACCCTTGCATGATCAGCAGTAACCCCCAGGGCAGCTGCCCTGAACCACAGTACAGAAGCTCCAGGAGGCTGCAGCGATGACCCCACAGGCCCTGCCAGTAACCAGCTATGCCTGAGCAGACCTGAAGACCTGAGACCCAAGGGCACCGGCCCCCAGCTAGGATCTGACCAAGCCAGGAGAGGCCAGGCCAGGCCATGCCAAGACGCCGCCAGGAGTGAGCCAGCATACACCCAGCCCTTAGACTCCAAGAACCACCAGCACATTGGCTGGTGAGGGCACCAGAAGGTAGTGGGGAGATACAGCCTATTTATAGAGGGGCCTGAGGTGTCATAAGAGAGAGAGAGTGAGACCCACCCTGACACATAGACACGGACAAAGAGTCATACACAGACAAAAGCATACTATTCCACCCTCTCACATACACACCCGCACAAAAACAGGAATAGACCCTAGAGACTAGGGATGAGTGGATAGATAGTGAAATCTCCATATCTCAGATTCCAACTTTTTATGTTGTGTAATTGTTTATCTTATTAGTTTGTCACTAACAGGAAAATTGTGTAAATCATACTCAGTTGGTCGGAAAAACTTCTTCCACCAAGCAAAGCGTGTGATTGGTAAAGAATGCAGAAGGACACTGAGCGGTGTGCCAACCTCCTCTCTCTTGTTGCTGCAGTGCACATCGGCTTGAGTTAACATAGCACAATGCAAACACAGCTACAGTATGTGTAAGCTACTTAAGTGCTACAAACAGCATTGATGCAGTGTGTGACAAGACTGTGAGATATTGTGGCATTCGCCTGTAACATCTTAAAGCTATGTGCTCTTACACTGACAGGACCTGTGGAGAAAGTTGATCGTGTGTGATCTATTAAAATAAAAGCACTGACTTTTTTTTGGTTCTGGTCAAATGTCACAGATTAAGTGTGGGTATATTAACTTTACATCTCAAAATGGATGCAGTAACTCAGTTTTCCTGCCCTTAAAATGACTGCACCAACATGTGGTAACACCACAAACCTCATTAAGACAGAATATGAAGATGTCATAATCAGCTGATCAGAAAAGGAAAGTAGGGAGACAGGCGTTATGAGAGTGACAGACATCACTCTTAAGAGTCCTGTGTTGCAACAAGCAGACAGGTACAAAGGGAGAGAATGTGAAGTTATTGAGACTTCTTGTACCATCGGTAAACTCAGGAAGGTGATTTAAATCTGTCTGCTATATATGTTTTTGTGCTATTAAAAATAAGAAAGTTCCTAATTACACTACTTTTAAATTTAATTTTACAAACAAATGTTTCGAGTAAGGTCTCAGGATCAGATTGTATCGCCAATACTGGTCTGAAATTTACTTGGAATGGGATTGGAAAGGAAAACAGTGGTATACACACCCAAAGTTGCAACCACCCACAGAACACCCTAGAGTCATTCAAGACATTCTGTTGTTTAGATACTGTGTTCTGAAGAGGATGATGAGGGTTTTCCATCATGTTCTTCTTCCTCCTTTGGACAATCAACTCAAGAGGCTCCAGTTCAGTCTCTAGGATAGATGAGGACTGATTCTATTGTTCAGCCTCTTCATGTCTCTTGCTCTGGCGCTGCTTCCCCAACAGGTGACTGCAGATGTGATCAACTGACAAACTCCTCTTCAAATCTCTGTCTGCCCATATTGTTTGAAAGCCAGGCAGAGACACGCTGGAGTCCGGGATATGTTCCTTTAGCCATGTCTCAGTAAAACACATGATGCTGCATTCCCGATACTCTGGCTGGGTCTGGCACATCCTTACCAGCAATCCACTAAGTGGCACATACACCAAGATCAATAAAGTTTGAGGCTACAACTCCCAGCCCCAACCAAAGGGTAAACCAATACCCATCACAACTTTCAGTCAGCACTCCTACAGGTGAAGATAGACACCCGGGTTGAATCTATCCACCTCAATCAGCTTTTCAGGTCGTCACACCCCAAAGGAGGGGGCATCATGAACATTAAGTTTTTCCACAGCTGTCACCACACAAACATAAGCAAAGCTAACTTTATTTATAAAGCACTTAAAACAGCCAAGACTGACCAAAGTGCTGTACATTAAAACAGAAATATAGAAATACACAAAATAGCAATAATACACCAATAAAATGACACTAATACTAAAAAATATACTAATAACGATAAAGAGTCAAACAAGAAAAGTTAAAACAATGAAATAGTAAAATCATAAAACCTCTGATGCTAAGTTAAAAGCCAAGCTATATAAGGGAGTTTTAAGAAGACATTTAAAAATGAACAATAAAAATAAGCTTTCCTGATGTGCAGTGGCAATAAATTCCACAATTTGGGAGCAGCTACAGAAAAAGCTCTGTCCCCCTAGTTTGCAGTTGACCTGCGGAACACGCACACACACATCCCAAAACTGGTTCTTTTCACATTGACTCATCTTAGTCATTGGTTTCTTGTTCAGAAAGTCACAAACCCTCAAAAACAACTGATCTTGATCTTAATTCTCCATTTTATGCCATGGTAATCACAATGTTTACGTGACTTCAGTGAAATTTGTTCAAAAATGTGCAGTGACATTCCATAAACCTGTATAATTGAGGAATTATTACTAAAAATCTGTGCATCCCAGTTTATGTGAAAAATTGGCCACTGGGCACAAAAGTAATATTGACTGATATGAAGTAGTAAAATAACATAAAAAGCACACGTCAAAGACACTTTAATTAACTGATTTTATTTATTAAATATAATGTATACACAAGAACCTTTAGATCAGGGGTGTCAAGCTCCAGGCCTCGAGGGCCACTATCCTGCATGTTTTGGATGTTTCCCTGCTTCAACACACCTGATTCAAATGAACAGGTCGTTAACAGGCTTCTGCAGAACTTGTTGAAATGAAGAGGATTTGAATCAGGTGTGTTGAAACCGGGAAACATCTAAAACATGCAGGATAGTGGCCCTCGAGGCCTGGAGCTTGACACCCCTGCTTTAGATAAACTTTTACCACACTATAATTTTTATTGGTCAGAAAATACATTTGGATTTGCTTTCCCTCTGTGCTAAAGCCTCAAAAAACAAACCACATTTTTAGTGGCAGGAAGGAAAAAAAATGTTCACTTAGGTTTTAGTCTTGTAATGTTGTTACCAAAGCAAACGAGGATTAATGAATAATAGCATAAGTATCCTGCTTCACCATGCTTACATTCCTGCTTATTCTGATGAAAGGTAAACTAATTTGTATAGGAGTTCATTGGAAAAACCAAAACTAAACATTGCCCTCTGATGGACAAACAAAAAAAATGCACCTTCCAACAAAACATAATAAACTAGAAAAAGAAACCAAACTAAACACACATTTCAACTAAAAGCCCAAAACAAATTTGATAAATAAGTACATTAAAACATCAGGATTATGATGATAAAAATGTAATTACTGTAATCCACCAAAGCCAAACCTAAAATAAAACTTTATTTGGTGGAATTTGTATTAATATTTAGTGAAACAGCAGTTGTAACAATGCAAGGAAATTGTGAAGGAAATTGTTTAAATGAAAGCAGAGGACAATAAGCTGTTGCAGGACTTAATTTTTATACCTGGGGAGAATGAACTTCTCCAAATCGTTTTCTCAAAGCTTTATGGAAAAAAGGATGTTAATCATATTCTTTTAGAATATTTCAAACTGTACAACCAAAAGGGTGCATGGAAAACAATTTTAAAATCAACAATATCAGATGAAAGAAAGATGAAGCAGGAATAGAAGGCATATTTTTCAGAATAATCTGACCATTTTGACAGGTAAAACAAAATAAATAAAAGGCTATTAAGGTTAACCCAGCACCCTGCTGGCAGCCACCTGCACTTCCAGGTCCTGACAAAAAGCAGAAAAAGTAGCTAGCTTGTTTTTCAGATTGTCAGTATCTTGTTACAGGCTTTGGAAATGTGTGTCTCTGCTCTACCTTCCTCCTCTGCTGCTAGTCCAGCTGGGCTTGCAGTGATGCTACCACCTTAAATGCACAAAACCAAAGCAACTTGAGTAGCCTCTAATAACTATCTCAAACCATTTTTTAAACTTTTTTTGTATCTGCAATCTTCCTTGTATAATTAACATCACATGGTTAGAAATCTTGTGGCATTGCCCACTTAGTGCATCTGCTGATGAAATTTAATGAGGAGGAGGAAAGCGTGATTAATGTCTGGGCAAAACAAAATGCTGATATTCTATCTATCAGTGTGTCATCTCCCAGTTTGGCTTGATGCCACTCTGACTCCACTAAATTAGAGGGCCATTTCCGCAACAATAGAATAGACAGATTACACAAGTGTGAGCAACAGCCTCAAATAGACAGCATGAATTTTTACATCAGTGTCAAATCATAGCGAGTCACGAATGCTAATTCATACAGACAGCCACAACACACAAATAGTTTATAAATGTCAAGTGAACAGAATATAACACCATGTGTTAGTGTGCAGTTTCTGCTGGTTGTCTAAACTTCACTGCTCTGAACTGGAGCTGCTGTCAAAATGGGATAGAAACTATTTCCCTCCTGTTTGTGGCAGCTCACTGGAATTGTACACCCCCCCCCCCAACACACACACACATACATACGTATGCATGTGATTTTGGACCACATATTTTCCACAGAGAGTTGTCAAGTGTGTGTACCTCGCCTTCTTTAGCTGACAGCTGCTGTCTCAGACTTTCCAGTTCCTGCTCCTTAACTAGCAACTGTTGATTGTTTCTCTCACATACATTCTCAAGGGAAAGAATCCTCTGAAAACAAAAATATAACACAAACATATAAAACACACAGAAAATACCTAAAGGGTCGGTTTATAATGCTTTTAATGCTTTCTTTACCTCTAGCAGCTTGCTTTTATCTGAGTCAGGTGGTTTGATGTGTCGTTTGGCCAGTTCGTCAATCTTTTTTTTTAGTTGAGAATTCTCCTTCTTAACTTTGTCCAGCTCCACCTCGACTTTAGAGACTGAGCTGCTGGATTTGAAACCCAGCTTGGAGACAAGTGTCTCTTTGGCACCTTTAGAAGTCATGGTTTTGTTGTTGGCAGAGCAGACTTAAAATGGAGTGATCTGGGGAGATGAGTTAAGAATGAGGATATAATAACATCCAGATGAATGTTTTATAGCTTAATATGAATCGAATGCTTTTTGCAAAATGAAATAAATTAGTAAATATATAGGCAAACAGTTGGCTGGGACAAAATATTACGTTTAAAACCACGCCCCTCAACCTCGACAATATTTGTATTTCATTTACATTTTAAATAAACATGATGGCAGCATCCTTCGATGGCTAGTTACTTTTAGACTAATACTTTACATAAATGATGATTCAGTGAAGATAAAATTTGACGTTTACACGCGGGTTACAAGGAAAACCCTAAAAACTGAAAAACGTTAATTTAAAGCAAAGACAATCCGAAAATAAAAGTATGAGTGCAAAACTGGAGTTAATGACTGAGATAAATGAAACAGACTATAAAAAACTACAATACTTACATGAGAAGAGAACTCAAGGTTTCCACCGCAATCGGATTGTTAGTAACAAGACCGTTGTTCAACCCACACTTTCATTTCCTTAAGTTTGAATTGCAGCGCGTTTACGTCATATCCGCGGGGCGGGGTGCGAATGCTCATTTTACCCCGGGTGTGCCCAAAGACATTATATAGATCTATAGATTTATATTTATATACATGTCTATGGGTGTGCCGATGAAAAAACTTGCGGTTCAAGCGACATTATGGTAATAGAATAGACGAACAAAAACTACGAAAAAGGTGGCATAAAAACAACAGGTTTTTAAATCAGGAATGGAGTATTAAAATATGGCTTCAATCCTTTATAATTAATGGCGAAGAAATTTGGCATGCAGTTACAAGATTAATAATTGAGAACGTTGGAGGAATGGAACTCCTGTTAAAATGTGATTCCAAAAGCTACCAATTAAACTCTCCGAACTCCACAAACAAGTTATTTTGTTTGGAAAAATTTTGTTCAAACAAAACTAGCCCATGACGTTCCAATAAGGAATAATAGAACTATTTTACATGGAACCCAAACCATAGATGGATAAAGGAATTATACTATGATTGATAATTGATTAATTGATATACGTAATAAAAATGCAATAATACACTCCTGAGAAATAAATAACACCTAATATCCAAGCCCTATAAATAGATCCTCATCACTAAGCAAAAACTCTGAAGAAAAAATTAAGACTTTAAGAACTAAATACATAAAATACTCAATTTTAAAACCTTGAACAATATTTACCTATCAAACCATTTCATCCAAACTAGATTTAACTTTAATGTTGAAAAATTTTACCTCTGCAAACAAGATGATACATTGACTAAACATCTTTTCTATGAGTGTGATAAAACGATAGATCTTTGGAAATCACTTCAGGATTTGCTTAACTCCAATAAAACTCACACAAATAGTTTCTTGGTTGCCTTGGTTGGTTACCTTGACCTTGACCTTGATATCCTTAAATAAAATGTTCACAGTTAATGCCATAAAACTACATGGCTTTATAATGAGTACCAATTTATAAACCCCTTTGTTTGTTTATATAATGTGGAAGTTCTCACTCATACCTCCCTTGTAATACTTTTGTAATCACACACATTTGTTTGTCTTTGGTTAGTGCTTTGTTTATGCTGAGATGTGTGTAGTTAAAGTTTTGGTTTGCGCTTTCATGGTTTTGGATATATTACAAGTTTAATTTTCCAGCAATGATGTCAGTACCACCCCAGACTGCTCCAGAATGAACCGGACTGGTCTCCTTTTTAGTGTTCTGTTTGTGCTGGTTTGTTCTTTTAAAATGGTCCTTAGTGCTGCTATATTTTCAGAGATATTGTAGGTTTTTATTAACATACTGTACGATCACATGCCTTGATAACCAAATTGATGATGTCTGTGGTCTATCAACGCCACCATCTGTGGCAATGGCAATTCACCATCTGCAGTGCACTGCAATTTTTTTAGAACGCTGTAATTTAAGTGTCAATTTTTATACACTTATAAACTTGCTGTGTTTTTAGTTTCAGGTAGGTTTTGTGGCTTTTATTACATTCTTGTAAAAGCAAAACCAACCACAATTACTCACTCAAGAGGAAAAAAAACATGACATGACAATCTCTCTCTAGATATGTGTATTTGTTTATGTAAGTTGGTCCTTTTATATTAATTTAAACATCAATAACTTAAAATAAGAACATTTAAAAATATTCATACAAGCTAAAACACAGAATATGAAACCTGTCAGCATCAATAGAACATGTAAACCTTCACCCCGAGTATGTAACTGCAAAATGTCATAAGACATTGGGGTGAGGTTTACAATTTAATGATATTTGTTTGCAATTTATTAAAAATTTGAAACTTCACCCGGACACTGGAGTATAAATATATAAATCAGTACTTGTATATGTGGGACTGTCAAAAAAAAATGTTGTTTTTTTCAAGCACATAAATGAGATAACAAATGCTGAGACAGTGTTTTGAAAATAAAGACATACCTGATACTTACTGAATGTGAGAACAAAACTGTGAAAGACTGACAAATTTTAGGTTCTTTTTGTCATTGTCATTCACCTCTAAGTGGTTTGCCTTTTCAAGCTTCATATTCAGAAAAACTAGGATCTGTAATGCAAAAAAAGATTTTTGCTGTATCAGGCATTTTCTATCTGAATTATTGAGGAATCTTTTTCGATACTGATTATTTAAACTATATACTTTAACCTTACTATACTTACTATAGCCTTTACTCATCCTTCTTAAGTTCCTATGGAAAATTAGAACAGTTATACTTTTACTGCTTTACAGCAAGGCCAGACATAAAGTGCAACTCTTTCATCTTTAAAAATCTCTGTTTTATAGCTGCTCATGCAAACACCATTTTATAAACCTTTAAATTGTGAAGTTCAACTATTCCAGCACACATATGCTGAATTTCCAACCAGAAGTGACACAGATACTTAGGAAATCACTTACTGTGCAAGTAACCATGTAATACAGAAATAATGGTGATGTAAAATGACAGTTTCATAAACTGTTATGTATGACATTTTTGAGATGAGATGTGTTTCAAGATGGCAGTGAGCCACTTTGGATTTGTGACAAGCCATCAGTTTGTCAAGCTGGTCAAAATTAATGATGTGTTCCATTTGTACTCAGAAGCCAGGATTTAATCATTTCAAAGTTGTACAACTGGAAGCCCCCCCCCCATCCGAAATTCTGACCCAGGGTAAAAGATTCCCTAACTTTAAAATTCAATATTGCTACCTTAAACATGAAAAGTTTTGATAGTTGCAATAATAAACGTTAGTTTTTTTTTTATTTGTATCCCAATATCACACGGACAGTGCTGTCCGACTATTGACCATGTTTGATTGCACAGGATGCAGAGAAATACATCTAGTTTGCTTGTTTTGCTAATGTAAGTTAGCCAGGATACTGAGCAAAATAATCCTACTGGTTTTCTGAATTCCACCTAAACAATCCCATGTATTGCCCATGCTGCATCCTGCCTATTTTCAGTTGTCCATACCATTTTTAGTTTTGGTATTACTTTGCTTCTGGGATTTGGTTTCAGTTTAGTAGTTTTGTATTTAGTTCAGTATCATCTTTTGTATTGGCAACACTCTCTACCTCCAGTCATGTTATTTAGTTCATGCTCTGCACTTGCTCGCTCCTCACTCCTTGCACTTGTTTTGCTCCCCTTTATCTGTTCCCTCAGTCACTCACACATTGCCATTTTTTGTCAAATGCTCTCACATTTCCAAACCTGCGTTAGCTTCTGTCAATCTGTTCTCTCGATCACTTGGATGTTTGACCCTAGACCATCCCTGACCTCATCTCTGTCTGCCCGTTAGGACTTACATGCTCTCTCTTGTGGATTACCCATCCTGTTTTTTGGACTATCTCACTGCCTTTGCCTGCCCTGGTTGTTCAACCAGTAAGTTCCATTCATCTACACACATTATACTGTTGACTTTTGTAGGTTTCTTCCCCAGTTCTGCCACTACCTTCAACAATAAACACTGTTCAAACTGTCATCTTGCCTCTCTGACTGTATCTGAGTTCAGCTGCTTAAAAAACATTACAGTTAAGCCAGGTTTGGTCTTATTTTCACAGCCAAGTGCCAATTTCAGAGCTAAATGGAAAAAAACCTCTGTTTCTCCAAGCTCAGATTGTTTGAGATCTGTCTTTGTTTTGAAGGCATAAAATCAAGTTGGCATCAACAACCTGATGCAAGTATAACCAAAATCATAACTATAAATAGTTGGAATGTCACAAAACTTAAAAAGATGAGTCTTTAGATAAAAACAATCTTGGAAGTTGTTGTCTGAAAAATAAATTGGAAAAGCTGCAAAGGAAGGACTTGGGGACACTGGGGAGTATCAGAGTTCAAATAACTAATGCAAAAGGGAACCCTTTGTCCTTTTGGCCTATAATTCTAAAACTAGAATATAAAGCCTTTATTGTCACTATACAAAGTACAATGAGAACTACTTTCAAAAGTATAACCAGTGCTACCAAAAGTTGATGTACGTAACTATGATCACTTTTCACAGTAAATGTATTTTCTGAAACTCCAATAAACATGAGACAGCTTCAGATCCCAGCTAAGATTTGGCAGGCTGTTGCAACTTATTTAGGTTGCCAGGCAATCACAGAGATAAAGACAACCATTCATGTAAATAGTTACACCCACGAAACATCTTAGATCCACTAATTAACCTGACAAAAATCTGTTTCGACTGTGGAATAGAAAAAAAAACACACTATAACAAGAAATTGGAAACTACACATACTGTAAATGTTGCTTCACCACAGTACAGCTACTGGAAGAAATATTCAAATGTAATCAGTTTATGAATGTGGTACTTGTTTATCCTTCACATAAAAGTCCTTGCATTCTAATTCCCTCCATTTGTGTGTCCTTGTGAAGTTGTTTCTCAAATCTTCTTGTTCAAACAACAACTATTGCTCTTTACACGCCAGAAACTAGCCACAGCTGTACATGTAATGACCCACTGACTGTTTAAAAGAAGATGCTGAGGCAAAAAAAAAAAAAAAATGCAGAGAAAGAAGAACAAATAGAAAGAGATATCACTCAGAGCAGGAGTTTTTAATCAGTTAAAATTGCCTGGGCTTCTGAAGGAAGGACTTTATTTCTAAAACCCTGACAGATTGATTAAACATTCCATCCAGTGACATTTAGCAAAATACTGAAATTGACATTTCTGTGTTGCCATGAAACAAGCAGACATTGCTTCACCATTGTAACCAATGTAATGATGTTAATCAGTAATACTAATTACAAAGCATAATTAATGAACAACCAGATCCTGCCAAGCCCAACTCAGACAACTGTGTTGCTCTATGATGGGCAAATGTGATGTGAATTTCCACATAATTTTGTATATCAGTGTGTAGATTTGGGCTTTGCACATTACATAACATGATAAAAAGTCCAAAAACTACATAATCAAGTCATTTTAAAGCATTCTAGCCATAATTAATGTTTGGGCATCAAGTAGTGAAATATTTCTTAATGTAATTAAATAAACTGTTAAATTAAATATTTACAGAGACAATAGTATATGTTTTTCTTGTCCAACTTTTTGATTTTATCTATGAATTTACAAGTTCGAGTAAAAATCTCAAAAAATATTATCCATCCATCCATCCATCCATCCAGCCAGCCAGCCAGCCAGCCAGCCAGCCAGCCATGGATTAGAGTGCCACCTGCTGGAGGGGTTGCAACTGCAAGCCCATAAAAAATTTGGATTTTTTTTTATAAAAGGTCATTGTTCAACCAGGTACCCTTTTGTTGAGCTGACATGAACATAAAAGAAACAATACTAAAGGCACAAAGTAACTCAAAAAGCACTCATAGAGCACATACCAGCAAGCACCACAGTTCCCCACCATATTGTGATTTACAACAAAAATAACAGTCTCACCATTGTTATATCCACATTATCAGAGTCCTTGAGCATGAAAACAGCTTTAGTAGTTAGACTGACATTGATATCGTTAGTAATTCAGTCGCTATTCACAAAAATCACTTTTTTTGATAATAGCAGTTTTCTTGTGGCAAGCTCCATAGCTTTTAAAAGTTACATGATTTCACAGTGTCTTGGCTATCTTTTGGTGTTTGTTGCAAGTCTATATCTATGAGGTGCCGTCAGAGGCGGAGCGTGGGTCTCAGTACAAAGGGGGCGGAGCATTCTAGGTGGGCCCTTAAGGGAGTGATTTTACCATTTAATCAACACCTCATCCTATCAAACAACACTAATGCTCACTTTTATTGAGCTAAGCAAAACTACATGCCTCAAAAAGCAAAGTAAAGCCAGAAACCAGTCCACAAACTTATTCTGAAGAACAAAAACACACACAAATGCAGCCTGACAGGTGTCAATCTCCGAACGTCGGCTGTCCGTGGTGCTGAAAGCTTAGACAAATAGTCACCGGCTAAATCTGTACCATTTTTCATAACGGCTTAAATATAAAATGAACACATTTGGTTTAACATTACACAATCTATTTAAATAGATATAGACACAGCGGTTTATCATAACATTTTCTATAATGGAAAATAGACTCGGTGGTCTGTTATAGTTCACAGCAACACAAAGCACATTCAAAGAGGTAGTTGGTCAAGACCACCACATTCTGATAAAAAGAATATGTTTTTAAGGTTTCACTGAGTCACCAGTGGCTCTCTGCGCTGGCTGCCGCAGTTTAGTTAACTCCACCATAATCCTCTCCACAAAAAAAATCATCCAGGTAACGTGGAAAACAAGGTAACGTTCAGAACTATGTACAAGCTGTGGTCCTCTTTTAAAGTTTTGTCCTCCTGTCCTTCATGGTGGCAAACTTACCGACCACTTTCTCCTTATCAATGTTTATGTCCGGCTCAGTCTGGCCTCATCCATGCATGTACGCAAACTGTTTTTTGTGAGCTTCATGCGGCTGAAACTTCGTTCAGCACTGGCACTACTGATGGGGATCGTTTTGTAAATTTTATAGCGAATGGTCAGAGGGGGGGTTTGCTCTATCCATGTCATTGGCAATGAGAAAAGGCAGAACTGCATCGGTTGTCAGCTTTAATTCCAATTCAGAATATAATGTGCGAAATGAGTGGAATTCCTGCACAATTTCCTCTGGCTCGGAGACGTCTTCTGCGTAGAAGCGTGCAAGCTGCAGCATTTTCATTTCAGCATTGGGTTGCTCAAAGTGCTTCGGGTTAAGTGCTGTGAACAGTTTGGCCATTTCTTTAAAGTCTGAAAATCTATTTTCAAACTGTCCCACAAAGATGTCAAGAATGTAGAAATACACCTCCGTTTTGAAGCGAAGTCTACCGTCTTGGATGGCGCAATCTTCTGTTTTTTCATCAAATTGTCTCTTTCTCTTGCGCACTCTCTCCTCACACAGCCAATCAGAGCTGGTTCACAGCTCCGATGCATTCATGGTCAGTTGTAATGTAAGGATTAACCTATTGGAGCCCACAATCATAGACGTACACCGTCACGCACACACTGCCTATTTTATTCTAATAAATTTACGATTAAACATGAACACATCATGCAAAACGGGGCCCTATGACCTTGTGGGCCCTGGGGCGACCGCTCCCTTGCCCCCACTCTGGCTCCGCTACAGGTTGCCGTATAGGCCAAAATGTATGTTTCACTCCAGTGTTAATTTTGGCAAGAAATTTTAATTTAGTTTTAGTCATAGTCTTTTGACTAAAATTCTTTTAAATTTTAGTCACAATTTTAGTCACTAAACTAGTTTTAATTGTAGTCTAACTTTAGTCGACGAAAATATGTGGCAGTTTTAGTCAACTAAAATAAGTATATTTTCTTAAGTATTAATTTAACAACTGCAATGTAGTATGGACATTTTCTTACCATTCCACAGTTCATCTGGCGTCTTCCCGGGAGCATCTCAAACCCCTACGGAAGCCTCTGCTCACCACTCAATAAGCCGAGCTCTGATTGGTTCTTTTCACAGTAGCCCCAGCTGTTAGCTTTTTGACTGATTCCTCTCTGCATCTTTCTTTTCCTCTGATTGGATTTCGTCGCTGTCTATTTTCGTGTCGTCTTTTATTTATCAACTAAAATTATGACGAAATATTTTAGTCAACAAAATTAACACTGTTTCACTCTCACTCACACCACTAAAT
Source organism: Pachypanchax playfairii (assembly GCA_006937955.1). Classification (NCBI taxonomy): domain Eukaryota; kingdom Metazoa; phylum Chordata; class Actinopteri; order Cyprinodontiformes; family Aplocheilidae; genus Pachypanchax; species Pachypanchax playfairii. Next base: position 1,805,052 of record SSNP01000103.1, read on the forward strand.
GTATGCATACACCACTAACAATATTTTCTTGCATACTCAAAATTTATAAAATCACATATACTTACACCTGAAATTTCCCTCACACATACCAAAAGTTGTACTAGTGTAAATGAGAGCTTATACTGGTGTGAATGAGAGCTTATACTAGAATGAATAAGAGGCTCATACTAGTATGAATGAGAGGCTCATACTAGTGTGTGTGAGAGGTTATTTTGTCCCAGTGGAGGCGGGGCTACTAATTCAGCCAGTTTAACTGGATTGCCCAATAGGGGGCAGCATTGCAAACAACATGGAAGAAAGATGTAAAAAGGTAATAAATATAATGAGGTGTTTAAGGGGTAATGATTGGGGAGCTAGTACTAAAGCATTAAAACAAATCTATATAGCAATGATTAGGTCTGTTATTGATTATGGTAGTATAGTATATTGTTCAGCAAGTCAAACTTTATTAAAAAAGATTGGAGTAATACAAGGTCAGGCTTTAAGAATATGCTGTGGAGTAATGAAAACCACTCCAATAGTTTCATTACAAGTAGAAATGGGAGAAATGCCTTTGAATCTAAGATTCAAATGACTGAAATTAAATTATTGGACTAATGTGCAGGGAAGTGAAGAGGATGAACATCTGGTTAAGGAAGAGATGATAATAGGAGGGGAATATATTAATAGAAAATATGAGAGTATGATTTGGAAATCATGTAGGCTAGCAGAAGAATTTAAATTAAAGGACAAAACATTTGTTAAAAAAAAAAAAAAAAAAAAAAAAAA
>SSNP01000103.1:1805829-1816084 GCA_006937955.1 Pachypanchax playfairii
AATTTATTTGCAAATTATGGTGGAAAATAAGTATTTGGTCACCTACAAACAAGTAAGATTTCTGGCTTTCACAGACCTGTAACTTCTTTAAGAGGCTCCTCGGTCCTCCACTCGTTACCTGTATTAATGGCACCTGTGTGAACTCGTTATCAGTATAAAAGACACCTGTCCACAACCTCAAACAGTCACGCTCCAAACTCCACTATGGCCAAGACCAAAGAGCTGTCAAAGGACACCAGAAACAAAATTGTAGACCTTCACCAGGCTGGGAAGACTGAATCTGCAATAGGTAAGCAGCTTGGTGTGAAGAAATCAACTGTGGGAGCAATTATTAGAAAATGGAAGACATACAAGACCACTGATAATCTCCCTCGATCTGGGGCTCCACGCAAGATCTCACCCCGTGGGGTCAAAATGATCACAAGAACGGTGAGCAAAAATCCCAGAACCACACGGAGGGACCTAGTGAATGACCTGCAGAGAGCTGGGACCAAAGTAACAAAGGCTACCATCAGTAACACACTACGCCGCCAGGGACTCAAATCCTGCAGTGCCAGACGTGTCCCCCTGCTGAAGCCAGGACACGTCCAGGCCCGTCTGCGGTTTGCTAGAGAGCATTTGGATGATCCAGAAGAGGATTGGGAGAACATCATATGGTCAGATGAAACCAAAATAGAACTTTTTGGTAGAAACTCAACTTGTCGTGTTTGGAGGGGAAAGAATGCTGAGTTGGATCCAAAGAACACCATACCTACTGTAAAGCATGGGGGTGTAAACATCATGCTTTGGGGCTGTTTTTCTGCAAGGGGACCAGGACGACTGATCCGTGTAAAGGAAAGAATGAATGGGGCCATGTATCGTAAGATTTTGAGTGAAAACCTCCTTCCATCAGCAAGGGCTTGAAAATGAGACGTGGCTGGGTCTTTCAGCATGACAATGATCCCAAACACACCGCCCGGGCAACGAAGGAGTGGCTTTGTAAGAAGCATTTCAAGGTCCTGGAGTGGCCTAGCCAGTCTCCAGATCTCAACCCCATAGAAAATCTCTGGAGGGAGTTGAAAGTCCGTGTTGCCCAGCGTCAGCCCCAAAACATCACTGCTCTAGAGGAGATCTGCATGGAGGAATGGGCCAAAATACCAGCAACAGTGTGTGAAAACCTTGTGAAGACTTACAGAAAACGTTTGACCTCTGTCATTGCCAACAAAGGCTATATAACAAAGTATTGAGATTAACTTTTGTTATTGACCAAATACTTATTTTCCACCATAATTTGCAAATAAATTCTTTAAAAATCAGACAATGTGATTTTCTGGATTTTTTTTCCTCATTTTGTCTCTCATAGTTGAGGTATACCTATGATGAAAATTACAGGCCTCTCTGATCTTTTTAAGTGGGAGAACTTACACAATTGGTGGCTGACTAAATACTTTTTTGCCCCACTGTATATATATATATATATATATTTATATGTTCAGCTACTCCACTTTGGTTGTTTCCAAAAGTAATTATAGATCTTTTATATTCAAAATAAAATTAAAAGAAGGAAAGGTAATGGAAACAGATAAAAGACCCAATATTTTAAATGAAATATATAAATGTTTATTTAGATTAATAATGAAAAATTCAGAAGTGAGATTTATGTGGGTTCCAACACATAGAGGGGTAGAGGGTAATGAAATGGCTGATTATTATGCAATATTATTATTTTATAAATTTTGAGTATGCAAGAAAATATTGTTAGTGGTGTATGCATACTTTTAGTAGTGTGAGTGAGAGTAAAACATACATTTTGTCCTATACGGCACCTCATGGTTATTTACCATCAATTTAAAATCAGAGGGTTCCCTGTTTTGTTCTTTTCTGGATCATAGTATCCAGAATTTTCTAACAGTTCATATCAGTATCCTGTAGAACCTATTGGGAACTCACCCTGCAGATATATTAATAACAGCCCTAACTAAAGATGATGAAGAAGCATTTAAAACAATCCTGGATCCAGATGGTAACTCTGATAAACCCCAAAATGTAACCACTGCTGCCTTGGGCTGACCTTTCCTGAAAGTTTCCTCAAAATCCATTTATAACTTTCTGAGTGATCTTCCAGACAGACAAACAAACAGAAAGACTAACAAACTCTGGCAAAAACATCACCTTCTGGTGCTAAAGCATATTTAAAACAGCAAGAATTTTGTGATTTTTTGTAAGTTTAGCAGTTTTCCTACTCAGTCAAGATATGAACTTTAATAATTAAAAGTATTGAGAGAAGTTTCTTAAAGAAAAAAATCTCTAAAACAGTGGGGAGGTATATTTCCATTTACATGGGTGAATAAAATATTTGCATAAAACGATAACAAGGTTAACAACATCAGAAATTTCAGAGTGCATGAAGTAAAGATCATCTTTAGATGAAAAGAAAGGTGCATTGGAGATTTTAAGTGACACCTAATTACGAATATCAGACCAGAAGACTCTTCAGAACGCCACTGAGCAGAAAGCACACAGTTCGGACACAAACTTAAATTGTCATGTAAGAATTCACCAACAGAATATATATCAGATATAATCCTAAAATTAGTTTATTTTATTTTGGGAGCAAGTGGATATTTTATATACCTTAGAAAGATAATTTTTAAGGGTGTATTCTAGATATTGTCTAGTGTTGGCATTAAAATTACAAAATATTTATTTCTTAAGGATTAGAGTAAATAATTTATTATTACATTTTATGGTCCTGTAATGGGCAGTGAGGGAAGCGTGTCCTGACTGTTGAAAATTGTATAGCATTTCGAATAAGATTAAGAAAAAGTATGGGGATTGATTATAGCAGATTTTGTTATAAACATTATATAAAACCTTTATCTTATATTTCTAAATAAAATCAGTATGAGATAACAACATTCCATATGCATCAAGTCATCAATAAAGCACATACAATTATCATACCACACAGATTTAAACAGGGACTTCCTCTGATGGTTTTTGCCCTGTTATTCCACAACACAGATGTATGAGGGGAACATTTATGTGAGAAAAGTTTCCCAAAGACCAGTGCTTGCCAAACAAATTGATAACTTATTTCATAATGAAACGTCATTAGAGTTTGTACAGTATTCCTGTTCATGGTGAGTGTGCCCTGCATATTTTTATGATCCATCCCTGATGTTTTCTGTTTAAAAGCCCTCGGAGTCCTTGTCACCATTGTTGGATCCTTCTCTGGGTGTGTCCAAACATTTGCCTGTCGCTCTGACAATGCAGAGAAAGTAAAAATGACATCATATTTAGTGTTCCTGTCCTGGGAGATTTATTTGATAGAATCAGAATCGTGTTTATTGGCCAAGTATGTGAACGAATACATACAAGAAATTTGTTTCCGGCCGATGGTGTCTCTCAAGCACAACAGTACAAAAAGACAACACCATATTAACAACACAGTAAACAATATAATAAACAACATAATAAAAGACAGTCTGCAGTATGAATGTTTAGTGTGATTTTATGCTTAGATATGAGGATAAGTGATATGGATTGTGTGAGTATTGTGTACATAAAGTGCAGTTGCAGTCTAGCAGTGTGTCAGTTCAGTTATTTAGAAGGGAGATGGCGAGGGGAAAGAAACTGTTCCTGTGTCGGGTGGTCCTGATCTGCAGGGTTCTGTGCCGTCTGCCAGAGTGCAGCAGGTCAAAAAGTCTGTGTCCAGGGTGCGAGGGGTCAGAGATGATTTTCCTGGTTCTTGAGCTGTACAGGTCATTTTAGATAATATGTATTTATGGAAAAATATAGAAACAAAAATAAACAATAAATCTGTTTATTGAAATCAAGACTGTAGACTGGCACATGTGTATAGCACATCTCAACAGGTAAAATATTTCTGCAGAACACCGGTTCAAGCATCGGCTCTCTGAGACACGGCTGCAGAAAAGTAATTCAGTACTGCTTTAAAAGGATAGTTATAGATATTTATGCTTGGTGTTTGTTTTTTACATGTTGTAAGAATGTGGTTGTTGGACGTGGAAGGAATGGAGTTTGGTGTATGATTATTTAGGGTTTGTAATTGTTCAGGATGCACTCTCACATGGTTGAGTCCAGAGTGATAAAGAGTTCCACAGTGTAAAAGGCGCCATTTACCAGTGGTGTGCGATACTGCATATTTTGGTATCAATCTGACAGTTTTCTCTTTGTTAGTTTCAATACTGTAACCTGCCTGGATATTCTCTGCAGACCCTCTGGACTGCGGGTCTGGCAGCAGGGCCGAAGGGGATTTGTTTTCCCCTTGCTCCATTTTTCGTGTTTCCTTGTGGGTGGCTTTTTAAGTGTTTATATGAATTGGTAATGTTTCTAATATACTTTATCCGCTTTTTACAAATCCTGCATTCTGCTGTTGTTTAATTTTTCAGCATGAAAATACAGCCACAAGTTTGAAGTTTATTTGTTTATAACCAGTTCATAACAAAGTAATTTCAAGGCACTTCACAGAAAAATCAACCAATTAGTTAAAATATTTCCTATCTAAGGAACCAGCTGATTGGGTTGAATTGTTAATTCAGCGCAATCCCCCATCCTGAGCAAGCACGATTGGCGACAGTGGAAAGGAACGACTCCTTTTTAACAGGAAGAAACCTAAATCCCGACTCAGGATGGACGGCCTTCTGCCTCAGCCGACTGGGATCTGAGCTGACAGGAAAGAGACACAGACAAACACTGATGGATTTGGGCCAGTTGTCATGTCTATATAAAGATAAAACAGAGAAACAGTTAATGGCAGCCATAATAATCAATACAAACATGTAGAGTAAAGAGAGACAGCAGAGAGAAGAAATGTGGTTAGTATGTCCTCTGGCAGTCTAAGCCTATAGCAGCATAACAAAAGGGAAAGCTCAGGAGAACCCAAACTAACCCTGACTATAGGATCATGCAAAATGGAAAGTTTTAAGTCTATTCTTAAAGCTATACAAGGTGTTTACCTCATGGATAAAAAGTGGAAGCTGGTTCCACAGGAGAGGAGCCTGATAACTAAAAGCTCTTCCTCCCATTCTACTTTTAGAAACTCTAGGAACTATAAGCAGACCTGCAGACTGAGAGCAAAGTGCTCTGTTAGGAACATATGGAACAATACATCAAAAGTAACATTTTAAACTTTATTCTGGATTTCACAGGGAGCCAATGAAGTGATGCTAAAACAGGAGAAATATGGTCTCTTCTTCTAACCCTCATCAGAACTCTGGCAGCAGTATTTTGGATCAAATGGAGGCATTTAACAGAACTATTAGAACATCCTGATAATAAAGAATTACAATAATCAAGTCTAGAAGTAATAGATGCATGAACTAATGTTTCTGCATCACTTATTCAGAATGTTCCTAATTCTAGCAATGTTACGCAGGTGGAAGTAGGCCGTCCTGGTAACATGCTTTCTATGAGAACCAATCTTCCTCTCTGCCTTTCTGCTGTTGCCTGTCTTTTCTGTTGTTGACAGCACAGCATCTAAACACAGCTGAAGGGAGGTGGAGCATTGCTTAGCGCATCTAAGTCACATGACTCAGGGGACAGTCCAACATCTACACAGAAGAGGGGGGAGCAAAGTGTACCTGCCCTGCTTCGTGGTAACACAGGAGCCAAGTCTGACAACTTCAGCTGTTTCCTTTTTGTCGAAACTGCAGCATTGCAAATAAGAAAGGAACCTAAAGTCAAGAATTGATCTTATTAGGCAAGTATTGATCCGATACCAATACAGACTTGGCATCAATAATATTGATATTTGGACTGATCCGCCCACCAATACCATTTACCATCAAACTGTGTTGCTGGTTGGAACTCTACAAACATGTGAGCGCTGGTGAAAATAATAAAAAAGACGAGCTGTATCCACAGAAACCTCATTTTGTCATTTGTGCTGCTTTGCCTCCTACTGCTAATGGGTCTGGTCTAACACCCGGATACAAACTGTCAAGTCTTGGGGTTTTTGTTTATTATGTTCTGTCCTTCGGGGGTTTTTCAGTCGTTGTTCTTCATTTTGTTCTCATTCGGTGTCTTAGGTCATGTTATGCTTTTATCTTCTTTAGTCATCTAGTTTCCTGTTTTGCTTTTATTTTGGTTATGTCTGTACTTCCTGTTCTCCTCATGTGTCATTCAGTATCTTGTCAGCTTGTCTCTTCAGTCTAGTGTTTTTCCGTTCAGGTGTTTCTTGTTTCTGTGATTAGTTCCTGTGTTTGTTTCTCCCCATGTCCTCAGATGTTTTGAGTTTTGTAATCAGTTTGTGTTTGTATTTAAGTCTCATGTATGTGTTAGTCGGCGTCGGTCTGTTGTTGCAACACTTGTATGTCCCTAGCCACAGTCCATCGTGTATATTGTAGTCCTGTTTCCTAGTCTGTCGTGTCCCCGTCCCTGGAGCATCTCTCTGGGTGTTGAGTGCCTCTGCGCTGGCTGTCCGCCGTTTTAGAGGACTCTTCTGTCACGGGTTCCTGTTGTCGTGTCTCCACACGACCGTCTTCTGTGTCTGGATTATATTTTCCCTTCTGGATTACTTTTGTTCTTTTCGTCATCTGTGGATTACCCTGGTCTTCTCCTCATCCCCTTGTAAGTTTGTTTTGCTGCCCGTCAGCAGTTTGTGGTTCTTATTAAAGTTTTAGTTGCACTTTAGTTTTGTTGTCCTCCTCACTGCATTTGGGTCCAACATACAAACCTTTAAAACACGTGGCACAAACGGCTGAAATGAGCTTCTTCCGTAGGATGGCCGGGTTCAGCTTTAGAGATAAAGTGAGGAGAACCATCATCCAGAGAATATCCAGGTGCTAAGCACCGCCCTCTGGCGATCATCCAGAATTCATAGAACCGTAGTTACATACATAACTCTTGTTTCATCATGAGACATGGAATAAGATGCAAGCTCCTCTGGTTCTACCATTAGCTGCTCGACCTCCACCTCTTTCTTTGTTGTCCTCACTTACTGATGAAGAGCAATCAGAACTGACTGGTACTGTTGTCAGGCTCTGTGGACAGTGTCCTTAACTTCAAGGAAGAATGTGTCCTCATCTTTGATGTGTTTTCATCAAGAGAAAAAGATTTATCCTCATCAGCATTCTGCAAGCATGTCACATTTTCACTTTATTGAAGCAGTCAATTCGAACTTCTTGCCATCTTGGCAGAGAAACAAAATGATCAGATACCATTACAGTCGACTACACCTGCATAAACCCCAGAACAGATTTATAAACAAGACTACAGTTTGTTTTGGCTATTCCTGTAGCAGAATCTTTGAAGTCTGCAAAATCTCCTGTCATTTATTTTTTGGGAAAGTAGATTTTAGGAGCCGTAAGGCATATTATGCAATTGTGTTTGGTCAAGGAAAAATGTAAATATGCTGTCAACATGTGCATCAAAGCAAAGTTTGTCTGGGAAACACAAACAAAACTCATCAACAGAAACTTTCTGATACTTTTCACTCTATCTTGCAAATTTCTAATTATACTGCAGTTTCAGGCACATTTTTTGTTATGTTAAAACCAAGCACACCATTGTTTTTCTTGTGAAATTACCAATAAGTGTAATATGTCACATGACCCTCTTCCTATTAAAAAAACAAAAGTTAGATCCAAGACGACCAACTTCAAAATGACCACCATGGTCACCGCCCATCTTGAAATGTTTGCCCCCTCACATATACTAATGTGCCACAAACAGGACATTAATATCACCAACCATTCCCATTTTATCAAGGTGTATCCCTATGACTTGCCCACCCTGTAGAATAGCACTACACATGTGGCAGCTTGTTGGAGTAGTTCTGTGATTTTACAAGCAGAATTTACCTTTTGGAGTTTTTCTTGCTTGTTTTCTTTTTGTGAACGTTGCTCTTTCTGAATACATTTTCTTCTGGTTTGGATGTTGTGCAGAATGAAGAAATTTTGCTTAATTTGTTAGTTTCATGTCATTTGTTATGTGTCACCATAGCAACAAATGACCTGTTTAAAAAAAAAAAAGAGTAGCTAATGGACACTAAAACTGAATCCCCAAATCCCTGATGAGTTAAAAAGAAGGAGTGGGTGTAGAACAGCAGCAAAGCAAAGTGAGGGAAATAGGACATTTAAACCTTCTCTTCCATCAGTCAGACTGATGAATGGGAACATCTGCAGTCACCTACTGGGGGAGCAGCATCAGAACATGTGACATAAAGAGACTGACCAAACTGAAAAAGAAGGCTGGTTCTGTTCTGAGGACTGATCTTGAGTCTCTGGAGTTGGTTGTCTAAAGAACAATGTTCCAAAAAATGAAGAACATCATATAAACCCCTCATCATCTTATTCGCAACACAGTAACACAATTCAAGTTTCAAGTTTATTTATTTATAAAGCGCCAGTTCATGACAAAGTCGTTTCAAGGCACTTTACAGAAAAATCAACCAATTAACAATAAAACATTTTCTATCTACGGAACCAGCCGATTGGGCTGAATTGTTATTTCAGCAAAATCCCCCATCCTGAGCAAGCACGATTGGCGACAGTGGAAAGGAACGACTCCCTTTTAATAGGAAGAAACCTCTAGCAGAACCCGGCTCAGGATGGGCGGCCTTCTGCCTTAGCCGACTGGGGTCTGAGCTGACAGGAAAGAGACACAGACAAACACCGATGAATTTTGGCCAGTCGTCATGTCTATAGAAAGATAAACAGAGAAACAGTTAATGGCAGCAGTAACAATCAAAAGCAATAACAATTTAATGGCTCTAGTGGGAATATTTCATTGTTTGTTTATGTGAGATGCACCCTCCTCAGAGGCAGCCAGAGTAAAGAAAGACAGCAGAGTGAAGAAATGTGGTCAATTGTCAAGTGTCTTCAGTCAGAAGCTTCTTCAGATCTGCTGCAACACAGACCGCTACAGGAGATCCTTCCTGCCCACAGCTAGAATAATCTACAATGATTCTTTAAAGAAAAAATGAATTACTACAACATTTAATTTCCCTTCTGGGATTAATGAAGTATCCAGCCATCCATTTTCTGAACTTGCTTTTTACTGTTCAGGGCTGCAGGGTAGTGAAGTACAGTGGGGCAAAGAAGTATTTAGTCAGCCACCAATTGTGTAAGTTCTCCCACTTAAAAAGATCAGAGAGGCCTGTAATTTTCATCATAGGTATACCTCAACTATGAGAGACAAAATGAGGAAAAAAAATCCAGAAAATCACATTGTCTGATTTTTAAAGAATTTATTTGCAAATTATGGTGGAAAATAAGTATTTGGTCACCTACAAACAAGTAAGATTTCTGGCTTTCACAGACCTGTAACTTCTTTAAGAGGCTCCTCGGTCCTCCACTCGTTACCTGTATTAATGGCACCTGTGTTAACTCGTTATCAGTATAAAAGACACCTGTCCACAACCTCAAACAGTCACGCTCCAAACTCCACTATGGCCAAGACCAAAGAGCTGTCAAAGGACACCAGAAACAAAATTGTAGACCTTCACCAGGCTGGGAAGACTGAATCTGCAATAGGTAAGCAGCTTGGTGTGAAGAAATCAACTGTGGGAGCAATTATTAGAAAATGGAAGACATACAAGACCACTGATAATCTCCCTCGATCTGGGGCTCCACGCAAGATCTCACCCCGTGGGGTCAAAATGATCACAAGAACGGTGAGCAAAAATCCCAGAACCACACGGAGGGACCTAGTGAATGACCTGCAGAGAGCTGGGACCAAAGTAACAAAGGCTACCATCAGTAACACACTACGCCGCCAGGGACTCAAATCCTGCAGTGCCAGACGTGTCCCCCTGCTGAAGCCAGGACACGTCCAGGCCCGTCTGCGGTTTGCTAGAGAGCATTTGGATGATCCAGAAGAGGATTGGGAGAACATCATATGGTCAGATGAAACCAAAATAGAACTTTTTGGTAGAAACTCAACTTGTCGTGTTTGGAGGGGAAAGAATGCTGAGTTGGATCCAAAGAACACCATACCTACTGTAAAGCATGGGGGTGGAAACATCATGCTTTGGGGCTGTTTTTCTGCAAGGGGACCAGGACGACTGATCCGTGTAAAGGAAAGAATGAATGGGGCCATGTATCGTAAGATTTTGAGTGAAAACCTCCTTCCATCAGCAAGGGCATTGAAAATGAGACGTGGCTGGGTCTTTCAGCATGACAATGATCCCAAACACACCGCCCGGGCAACGAAGGAGTGGCTTCGTAAGAAGCATTTCAAGGTCCTGGAGTGGCCTAGCCAGTCTCCAGATCTCAACCCCATAGAAAATCTCTGGAGGGAGTTGAAAGTC